>JBBKCR010061193.1:0-10437 GCA_037577295.1 Ladigesia roloffi | reverse complement strand
TGTGTGTGTGTGTGTGTGTGTGTGTGTGTGTGTGTGTGTGTGTGTGTAATCTACTCTTTTCAGTTTAGTAGTTGAGAAACTAGGGGGAAAAAAAACATTTTACAAGAACTGGGGTTTGAAAGTATTCTCTGTATTCTCTCACATTCCAAACAAATCCAAGATGTAACACATCACGTGCACAACAATCCTAAACTGACCAATCATATTAACCTTTGCTCATGCACTCAGTTAAGCAGACTTGGGCCTATAAATAATTTTGAAGTAACCGTTATTTAATTGAAGGCAGAGCGAACTACCGTAATTAGAAACTTCAATCAAAAAATTTGAGTGATGAAATCTAGCCACATTATTATTTAATAAATCAAAAAGCTGAAGTTAGTGTGAGCTCTGTCCTTGGCGGCTCACTGCAAGTGTTTTAACTTCAGGACACAGACTCTAACTACCAGAGATATCACATTTGAATTTGCCTGTTTTAATATTAAACTATTTTTAAACATGCAGTTAGAAGTGTCTGTGTGCACATCGGAGCTTTGCTGCTCGTAAGGTCCGTGGTGGTCAAAAGTAATGGGACGTGCAGGTTTTAGCGGCTTTTGGCAAAAACTCTGGGGGTATTGTGGCAAACGAGGGGTCTTTGAAAAGGTCTTACCGAGCCCTATCTACCTGTAAAGTTTGATTAGGATTACCACTATTTACTGAAACTTTGAATGGGAAGAGTACATAATTTGGGTCTTAAATCAAAATACTACAAGTCTGCTAAGTAGTGATAGGGAATACCCACGGTATGTTACATGATATTTGTAACTACAGTCTATATTTTTCATGATGTACTGTCGCCATTCTGTGACTTTGTAGTTTAGAGGGTTAAGTACATACAGGAACAGCCCACCAAACAGCGTGGAATAAACATTTTTACTATGCCTGCTGATCCCTGTTATCTATTTTAAACCACTAAAACACTTTCCAATGGCACAACTCACTTCTGCCGTCCAGCATGGACGTCCTTATAGGCGTGGGAAAAAAGTGGCTTCACATGCAGAACATCAATGTAACTCAGCTTGTGCACATTTTGATTGGCTGTGAGATTTTAACCCGCGAAGGGAAACGTCAGAGCACCAGTCGCTGGTATTCCTATTTATTTCTAATCATTTCATGAGTCATTTATTACATCTTATTTCGTGTTCAAATAATCAAAGTCTGTATATTGTATATGCTTAAAATTCTAACGATTAGAATTGACGCCCCTTATTTGGGTCTGAACGCCCCCCTCTCAGCTGTCTCTTTTTCAACGCCCCCAAATGGTTTTCAAACGCCCCCAAATGGATTTCAAACGCCCCCGTTGAGAATCGCTGCTCTAGAGTATAGTTTAGTAGGTGAGTTTTTCATTTTCTGTACTGTGATTAAACAGTTTGTGAAAAATAATTTTCACTCTCTTTGTCATCATGGGTGCTGACGGGCGTCGATTTTCGAAAAAAATTCGAATAGTTCTCCTCGGTTTTCAAATAGTGTTTTTGCCAAAAAGTCACATCCCTAGTTCTTACCTGTGTCATGATTTCTCTGGCCAGCATTTTATTGCCATCTTGCATCATCATGTTGATAAACTTGCTGTAGACAGAAAGGAGAACTAGCATTAGAACATGGCCTGCCCAGGTTAAGCATAAGCCTACACTAAAATCCCTTTAATCCTGAAATTCGGTGTAAACCTGCCGAGAAAACAGACCCTCAGAATTATTGGTGGGTACAATAACAATTGGTCAATATAGAAAATGTCTACTCTATTTCTGCATAAAAGCTGATGGGCCATTTACTCTTGAAAATGAAAGCTCTGTAATGCTCATAATTTATACATGCTGACAGAACACAGTGCACTACAGGAACCATAGGGGGCACCACTGCTTCTATTGTTTTACTGCAGCACATGGATGGTACTGTGGCAACAGGTAAATGAGAGATCTCGAATAACAGTTAAATTAGTAAATTAATGACAGCCCATAGGTTAATAAACAGCAGTGACAATTCTTATCTTTAGCCCTCCTGGTGGTCTTACCTCAAAACGGGGTCAGCAAAGGGAGAGCTGGTCATGCTGATTGGTGCTGCTTTGATTGGTCGTGTGATTTTCAACTCCTTTTCTTCTTTCTGCTCTGGACTCAGCTCTGCCTCTGGGATGATATATGCCTCCTTGCGCGACTCTGGCTCCAGGTAATATGGGTTATATCGACTCCATCGTACCGCCCAGATCCTGAGGGAGTATAAGAGCAGACTCCAGTCTGAAGCAATGGACAATCTTGAACAAGATCAATCATATATCGTGCTAAGATTTTATCACAAGTATTACTCACTACATGACACTATGGTCACTATGATGTGTCAGTGTCTATCTACAATTTGAGATGGTGTAGCAGGTCTCCTGCAATCCCCAAAAACTTCTAAACAACTGTTTTCAAGAAGATCCTGGCCATAAGTATCACTTTAAGGTCTATGAGCCACTCTGTCCAGCTCCAAAAACCTCCAATAGGGTCTGGAAAAAGTGATCAGTGCAGCGGGACGCTGGCTTACTCTGTCCTTCTAACAGAACAGACGCTGTACTTCTCCCACACCAGCAACTAACCTGCCTAACTCCGACAAATTGTTACACAGGCTTATGGCCAGAAATGAAACTAAAGCTTTTATCCTCAAGTATACAGAGTTCGTCAGGAAGTAGCTTTCCAGAACCAGACATGCGTTGCTGAAAGTGACTTGGGAATAAACCCTGAGGGAGAAAGGTTTGAAGAAGGGAGCCCGGTATGCTCAGTATGGACATGAACAATGGTGCAAATTAAGACGAGAAAGAAACACTAATCTCGAAACACGATAATTGTACGCCTCTGCGCCTGAACTGTGCAGATTACTCAAGATGTTTAGGCGATGATCAGAATATTGTTGATTCTGAATGCTGAGAGGTTGGAACACATTTATCTAACCACCTTGTATCTTTAAACACTTCAGTCTCAGTGAAGCATTTGCTCCAATTACTCTCATTTAATCTATGCCAACGATAAGACAGTTTGACAGGAATACATAGTATTTTTGCGTCAACACGTTGATTCAAAACAAAATAAAGATAAATGATATTTAAACGCTACCAATAACAGTATTAATACAGCTACAATAACACTGATAATCTACTATTTAAAACAAATCGACATTCATCATTTCATAATTAACACAGTAGGTAAGGAGGACACATTTACAGGACAAGGTTACGGGCTGATGGTGAGTATTTCCAGATGTCTGAACACTCTGACGCCTTACTTTGCTTCTGATAAAGTGCACAGAGATTTAATAAACGTGATAAAGTGTTTAAATATGGCAAATACGTTATTGAAGTGTTTGTTTACCGCGGACTCCAGGGTTTCAGCATGTTCACCACGGACACCGCCATCCTGCCCACGGGTCGCCTCGCTTGTTGCCGGACCGAAAACACACCGCCGACAGTCCCTCTCAAACCAAGTAAGCATAACAGCAGGCAAATATCAGCGTTTTACAGAACAGGGAAAACAATAGCAGTGATTTAAGAAAAACAAATCTATTTGTTTATTTTAAATACGCCACAGCGCGTTATACAGGATGCAGTTTTTTTTCTGACTGGCACCAGGAGAACAGCCCGTCTGATAGTCGGAACCGCAGAGTAAAAAAAAAAACTACATTACTAATATTGAGTGAGTTATTATTACTAATGTTGCAATGATAATTCTTTTTTTGTGATTTTTTATTATAGTTCCTACATTTTGTATTACTATAAATATAATTTAGATCGGATGTTAAAACAACAAAAGGTACTGATACTAAAATATAAAGAATATAAACAAACTCAACTAATATTAATCTATAAGTGAACTTTGTCCATCCTTCACCCCACGGTGTCCATGGGTCTTTCAGGCATGCAGGTCACCTCTAACTCCTGCTGCACTATCCCAGAGAACCCAGGGAAGATGGATTCCTGCCCTGATTTAACTTACTGAGCACTGATTTTGTGCCTTTATAACAGGCTAAAATTTGATACCGGTAGACATTCACTAACAAATATGACATAAAAATAAAATTTTCTTAATAAGCAGCTCTTATGAAACAAGAATGGGAAAAATGTGGAATGCTTTATTTTTTGTTGCTTAATACTTCATGTGCAATGTTTTTCAGTCTGTGTTGCTAAAGTGCAGCTGTGCAGTGCGAAGGCCAGTCGGCTCTCAGCTCCTTGTTGATGTAATAGTAAATCCAGGCCACGATGGGAAACACAGTAACGGCCACAGCGGTGTACAACCTCAGAGCACCAACACCACTTCTGTAAACAAAATCAGGCTTTAAACACTTCAAAACAGATTAATCAGTTCCAGGTACTGATAAGCTTCCAGTTTCAGGCACCAGACCTGATGGAGCTACAGGGGACACTGGACATCTGATTTTGTATGCATGTATTACACATAAATAAAAAAATTTTCCACCATATTTAATAAATTATTGAATTTGAGGATTTTACCGTCCAGAGTGTCGGCACATCAGGAGCCAAAGAACTGTCAGCATCAGGCCACAGAACTCCCTGTAAATTGGCACAAAGGGGTTAGAATAGGGACAAAGAAATCAGGCACACCAGAGGGCTTCTACAGTATCTACAGTCACTGGCTACTTCTTCAGCTAAACTCATCATACACCTCTGCACCTCCTCCCCATCACACAGCCACACAGTCTGTGCAGCAACCCAGTGTTACTCAGATGTGCTCATGGTGTTTAAACCAAAGTTATTGTCATTATGTGACAGCTTTGTTTAAAATCACTCAAGGCGTGTTAATGGCTGCTGACTGGGCTTTTGAAAAATGTGGTGTTGCTTGACCTGAGTGCTGCATTTCTCCCATAGTGTTTTGTCAGAGAGAAATTCAGTTGGAATCTGTGACATCACTTATGCTTGGCTTTCTTCATAACTCTCTGGCCCTCCACAGTTTCTCCATCTAAAGAACTTAAAACCTCAAGTCAACACTAGTCATCATTGGGGTTCCCCAAGGCTCGTTTCTGGGACCTCTTTTATTTAGTATTCATGTCTCTCCACTTGGCAATATCTTCAGAAGATTGGGTATTGCTATGTGGATGACATCCAGCTATATTTTAAATTAAAACCTGTATCTTTGTTAATTTTGTTAAACGTAATAAAAATTAAACTGAGAATCATGTTATTGAAATTAATCCACACACAACATAATTGATAGCTTTTCCCTGACAATTGATGGGTCCACAGTTACCTCCTCTTCTCGGTTAAGAGCTTGAGTGTCCTCCTTGACAGCACTTTTACATTTTAATGCCCATTTTAACAACATTACCAGGTCTGCATTTTTACATCTTTGCAATACAAACCGTCTCTGTACCTTCCGCATTTTAAATAGTACTGCCATCCTTGTTCGTGCTCTGGTAACATCAAGCATTGACTACTGTATGTAATTCTAAATTGGTCATCCTCCCTCACAAGCTTTTGTACAGGCTTTAGTTGGTCCAGGAATCTGCCACTCACATTACTACAGAGCTGCCACCATAGAACACATTACCCCTGTTATCGGTGAACTTCACTAGCTCCCTGTTAGATATCGCAATTCACAACCTGACACCTTCATATCTGTCTGATCTATAATCCCATCTGTGCCACTCATGTTTTAAGGGTTTAACTGCTGGAGTCAAAATGACCCCAAGCATAAATCATGCTGGCACATTTGAACATATATACCATATACCTCCCTTCTTCCTGATGGAAAATGTGTGTGATGCCATCTTTGTAGAGAGTATAGGCCAACACAGCCCCAAAACCAGTGGCCACCATCACGTGCAGGTCAGCAATTTTCCTCCAGTGTCGCGTCTCTGCAGGGAAAAACCCACATGCAATGACATGATCTGTCCACCAGAGAGCAGCACATGCTGTGATCTCTAAAAAGGCTACCTGTGATCTGTGGCTGGCAGCTGATTAGAAAGCACAGCCCTGCTGGAACAGCATATCCCACCTGCACAGAGACAAATATCTGTGCATGATCAGGAACGCTCCATGCACAAGTGATTATTCTTTATTTAAGTAAATGAGCACGTTCTGGGTGTAAAGAAATGCACAACACAATGACGTTCGTGTTATCTTGTTTTGTTCAGGCGCGTACCATCCACAGTCCGGCGTCTGGGTCGTTTATCTGGGTAAAAGACAGCAGGTTTACGGTCATTAAAGTGGTTTAAATCGAATAGAACAGTCCAGAGTTCACGGGCTGCATGGCTGATTTAAGAGCTGAAGAGGTGGAAAATAATTACTTGCCTGCACGTACGTCGCCAAAGCGAAAAACGCAGACATCAGGAGGTTGCACACTCTCCATAGAGGAGAGAAAAACTCCGTAGTCTCATTTTTTGCCATAATGCATAGTCTGAAACCTTAATATCACTCTGGAAAACTGCTGGCGTTTCAAGAAAACTTCGCTGACGATCCGGGCCCCAGATGTCACAACTCCCTGCTCCTGTAGCATTATGGGAAATGTAGTTTTCCATGTTCAGGTTTAGCTCATGTTTTAAATGCAGAGACGAAGTGCATGCTTCCTCGGGATTTGTAGTCTTGACACACTGTACATTTAGTTAATAAATCCATTTTCACGTTCTACAACAACACGGGCTATGATGGTCTGGACATACATTTGCGTCAGGGTCTATTTGTAGTCATTCATTCATTGTATTTTTCAGTCACTGCATTTCATCTGATAGCGGATCTGGGCGGAAACAGATATTTTTGTCCTAAGTAGATATGGATGTTTTAGGTTTCCTCTCAGATATGAAGGGAAGGTGAAATGATCCATCCCCTCCTTCTGCATTGCAGACCCCTCCCCCCCACCTTTTTTTGCAAGTGCTGGAAATTCAACAACACAAATGGCGACTCCAAACTCAACCACAACAACATCAACATCCTCTGCTTCGTTTTATTCCTCAAATTCTTCTACTTCTTCCAGCCATAACAGCAGCAGCAGCTGCAGCAGTTTGGGGTCTGCAGGGCATCAGTCTCAGCACATATCCACCATGAGCAGCATGAAAGGTGAGCAGACTCTTCTGTGCTGCACATCTGGGCTTCCTCCTGACTTGGTCAGGTTCCTCTGGGTTTCAGCTGACCCCCCTACATAAACAGCCTGCATAATTTTTAATGTGTCATGTATGATTTCACACTGAGGATAGAAGTGATCAGCCTATTTTATTGGATTTCTATGAGTATTATTATTATTTTGAGGTGAATATATCTCGCCCGTCTTGATGTCACAAATATAATGTTACTGTTTATGGTCATATCTGCAAGTAATGACATCTTCATGCACATGTCAGGCTTTTAAAGTCCCATTTCAACCTCATGAAGGGACTGTTGATGATTAAATAAACCCTGAAAATACGAGGCTAATGTTTCAGCAGGGTTGTTATGAAACACTGAGCTAAAGAAATGCTAAGCTAACCGACCTAGTCAGACTTTAGCATCCAGTTAGCTCCTTGTATATTAATTTGAAAGACAAACTGTGCCAAAACGTTACCCTTAAACACACAAACATTTTAGGATAAAAAGCGTTAACGGGGCTGCTGCGAAAATGAATATCAGCAGTTAGCTAAAGGGTTAGCTTGAGGCAAACGCTAACTGTAGCTAGCTGGTATGAAGCACGCCAGGCCCATTGTGACGAATTGGAGATGTCAGATATGTGTCTTCGAAGTGTTTCACAACCTGAAAGCAAGATTTGGATACTAATGGTGTTAAGGGTGAGTGAATTTGGGACCTGAGCACAGAATTGCCAGAACAGCACAGTCACATCCTCACAGCTGGAGTGGGCACAAAATGTTGGTGTTGACATCATAGTGCTGCACATTACTTTTCTCTGAGGCTTGAAGTGTGTAAATATTTTTAATGTTGTTAAATTAGTGGTGGTGATGGTGGCTTAGTGGGTTTTGCCTCTGGACCAAGAGGTCATGAGATCGAGCAAGACCCTTAACCCCAGCTTGCTCCAGGGAGACAGCGCCCTGTAGTTAGAGAATAGAAGTCACTAAAACATGCACGAAATGACGTAAATATAACATGTACATTCACTCCCCACCAAGGCAGTCTGTATATACATATATATGCACATAGAATTTATGATAAACAGCCTGTTTTCAAATTATACATTTGTTCTTTCATGTAACCAGTACATATACCCCTTCATTCTAAGGAGTCCTGCCTTTTGAATAAGCTGAAATACAGCAAAAATAAGAATTTACATATTAGCATTGAGGTGGGAAACTGTCAGGTAGGAATGAGGTGATTTCTGGTACGTTAGCCGACACAAATATTATGTAAAAAATGAAACAGAAGTAATACATCAACACTTAGGCAACATTTTGCCGAGTCCTTCTCTGGAATGGATGAAGACCGGCTGAGATCATTTGACATTTATTGGATAACTTGAATTCTTCAATTTGTATAAAAACACCGAACAGTCGTACTAGAACACTTGGAGGCCAGAACTACACCCAAATATAATGCCTTTGACCGCTGAGTCAGAACCCTGGTTAACCTCCTACATCTGCAAGTCTGTTCCCTCCCAGCCATGACCGGACGCACCTCAGAATGTCCTGTATTGGTTTGTGTAGGTTGACAAGCCATAGGAGACCACCACTGAAGGTGTGAAGGTTATGAGGAGGAACCGTCCTCAGTGCTGCAGCTGTCTCAAATCACTAAAGTGTTTATGCTCTGTTGAAATCAATGTGTTTCATTTCTTAACTTGCAGAGACCAACACTTGCTGGAGGTGTCAAAGTGATACAGGTAGCTACTGTCCATATTTCTAGTAGTTAGGACCTTAATCTTTTTTTGCTCAGTCAGATGTAGCTCTGCCCTACCCCGCCCCACCCCCTTTTTAACCGGCCTTGACCCCAACCCTACCCCCAACCTGCCCCAGTCCACCCCTCTGTAAAACCTTTTGATGTTTAACTGCATGTGTGCTGAAGTGTTTAGTTCCATTAGGTGAAGTATTTAATTTGTGGGTTATTTTCATCTTCACTGTATCTATCAACCTGTCGTAATGAGTTTTGCTCAGTGATGGGTGGTCCTCCCATATGCCCCCAACCACCCTGCCACTGATTTCTGTCTGCCTGATGAAGCGACAAAGAGCAAAAAGCAATGCCTTATTCATAAAGTACGCTACAATGTCAGCTTTTATTTGTACTGTATTTTGAAGGCATAGGTTTGTTAAGTTTATGCTGGGAATTTTGGAAACTGTTTTTTGTCTCTTACAAGACTGTGGGTTAAATGCAGCACAGTGTTTGGATAGTGGTTGTATTAAGACAAGTAACTGACATTCACATGATATTCAGTATTATGTAAAAATATCCTTACACTACTGGTGCCGTCACTGAAACAGAGTCTGTGATGGAGGTGACACATTGCAGGATATGCTCCATTATTAGAATACTAAGAATCTTACATGGACATTTCTTACTCCTTATAGAATGATGGTAAAGACTTACAAGCCAACAGCTGATCTAGTATTAGGATTGTAATCTTTGACATTTTCCCATGTAGATTATATTATACATTATTACTGGGATATTTTATGCGACAGCAGTGCCAAGGACATGAAACTCCCAAGAGGAAAGTACGACGATATAATAAATATATTTATTTTTACAATCCTAACATGCCATCTAGTGTAGAGAAATGATGTAATGTAGATGGGCGATCCCTCATGAGCATCCAGTGTAATTCTCGTAAGTATTTGCTCATTGTTTTGACAGTGTTTGAATAAAAAGTAATAGAATGTTTTGAAACTTCTGGGTAGCGCCAGTACAGTCATCTAAAGCAGTGGTCCTGTCCAGGGACAGGTATAGATACAACTACAAACAAAGTGCGTAAAAAAAGAACTCACCATGCTGCTGAATTAGTGGGAGACCTTTGCTTGTTTCCATCCCACAATTCGGTGACTGAGATGAGGGTTTTTCCAAATAAAAGGTATTTTTATTTTGTTTTTCTGTGCGGCCTGTTACTACAGACAGATATAGATCAGCAGCCAGGTGGTTGGGAACCTCCGATTTAAAGCACTGTAGTTAATTATTTATTTATATTTGTAATTTTTTCCTTCCCTGTGTTAAGCTGGATTTGGAGTGCTGTGATATTTAGGCTGGTGTACTATGGGTAATAGCGCTGCCCTCTATGTGACAGACCGGGGTTTTTTTCCCTGTTCCAGTTCCACATCAATATAGGGTCCTTGGGCAAGACTCCTTACACCTGGAATAAATGCAATAATGCCATAACGATCTGTTAAAGCGATAGTTCACCCAAAAATGAAAATTTTATGTTTATTTGCTTACCTCCAGGGTATCCAAGTCAAAGGTGACTTTGTTTCCTCAGCAGAACACAAACGCAGATTATTAGCTTTAGCCGTAGCAGTCTGGTA
>JBBKCR010061163.1:0-10438 GCA_037577295.1 Ladigesia roloffi | reverse complement strand
GAGAGGGAGAGTGAGAGGGAGAGTGAGAGGGAGAGTGAGAGGGAGAGTGAGAGGGAGAGTGAGAGGGAGAGTGAGAGTGAGAGTGAGAGTGAGAGGGAGAGTGAGAGGGAGAGTGAGAAGGAGAGTGAGAGGGAGAGTGAGAGGGAGAGTGAGAGGGAGGGAGGGAGAGGGAGCTCCCCTAGAATTGCTCCTGGCCCCCTAACGCCCGCCCTGCTCTGAACAGCCAAATATGTAAATGTATGTATTTTTAAATCTCGACATGCTGGCTTGAAAAACGAAACTAACTGTGTTCATACTACTTAAAGTGCTACACAGTCAGCTACCCAATGAGAATTTTTATTCAATCCGAGCACAGATATAGACACGTATTACTTGTATGATACTCGTACTCGTCAAAAGTGCTTTATTCGTACCGGATACTTGTTTCAGCCGAGTATCCGGCTCATTCATATTCTCAACCTTTTCAACATCAAGGCCCACCTGTCTATCACAGCAAGTTGCCAAGGCCCACTTGGCCACATTAAATAATTTGAAACCAATTGCAGACCAATGGCCTTTCTCAATTTTATATTCGCGGCCCATCAGTGGTTGAGAAACCTGGGTTTAGATAATCTGGATGTGTTTCCAAAAAAAAAAAAAAAGGTAAAGTGAATTTGCATGGTTGCTAAAAAACTGTTTGGAGGGTTTATGAGCAAATAAAACTGCCCACAGCAGGGTATTAAACCTGGCCTTTTTTCTCACTCTTTTCACTTAGTGACACTGAACCACTGACTTTAACTTATCAAGCAATTTGTGGTAAAGTACATCTGAAAATAAGAAAACCGTTTTTGCCTGAAAATGTTTTTTTTAAACCTCAACAAACAGTGAAAAGCTTCTTTATATATAAGTGATCTGAGCTTTGGGGTCTTGAAGTGTGTTTGAGTCTTTGAGTGTTTTGCTTCACAGGACTGACTTGTTGCTCTTTTTTTTTTGTTTGCTTTCCAGCCACCATAGTCGTGATACTGCGACTCTTTCTTCATTATACACTCAGCTCTCTCTCTCCATTCGTTACTGAGGTGCATCGACATAATCAGGCTTTTAAATGTTCAGTACTCAGTCACAGAAGATTAAAACTGCAATGGACGTGCAATGATCAGGGCTTAGAGAAACTGTTCAGATGTCAGATAGGGCCACAGCACTCCCTGGTTGCTGTAGTAGAACTCCATCCATCTGTGAAACTATTTACACATTTGTTCTGTAGTTGTGCTTGAGGTGAGCAGTCGTTTTATCCTTCTCTCCTCAGGTCTTCGCCTCCTGTTCGGTGGACCAGTCCATCCGTATTTGGGATATTCGAGCTCCGCCGAACTCCATGCTTTCAGCCAACGAGGCTCACTCCTCAGACGTCAACGTCCTCAGCTGGAACCGAACCGAGCCTTTCCTGCTGTCTGGAGGAGACGATGGCCTCCTGAAGGTTTGGGACTTGAGGCAGTTTCAGGTGAGCAAATTATTCAGCTAAACACTATCCAGGGGCAGCATGGGCTTACATTGCCATGGCAACCACATCCCTAACACTACAGACCAGAAGGTTGGACCAGCCGGCAAATTAAAAAATGGTTTAGAGTTTTTTTATAGTGGAAACACATTATTTAGCTTCAAAGCTCAAACTATCAGTTCAGAAGGTACAAAAACATGTCTGTCATTAATGACCGACATTCACTTTGTGTTGATCATGATCAAAGAAGAGTATCACTCAGTATCACTCAGTTCTTCACCTCAGTTCCTTCTGGTTTATGGATATCTGGACTAAGGTTGATCCCAGACTTCTTCAGAACTATTCCAGAACTCTCTCAGTCCAGAGAGGAGCAGGACATTTAGAGAGGGACGTCTCATCCTCCCCAATCTCCAGATATTTCTCCATTCAGCTGTAGGACCAGCTGGAGACCCACAAGCTCCACAGGATTCAGAACATCACACACCAGTGGTTCTACTGGAGAAGGTTTCACAGGATCTAGAACATCACACACCACTGGTTCTGCTGGAGAAGGTTCCACAATCCAGAACCAGTCATATTTGTTTTAAGGATTTTGAGTGTTTTCTTGTAATAACATTTTGAAAGAGCAGAATATCAGTTTTAAAATAAATGTGAGGCTGGGTCCAAACATCTGGCCTGTAATTTTGGGACAGTTTTGGGGAACGCTTGCTATCGTTATCCTGTTCAGCTTTTAAAGTTATGAATTTTGCTTAAGATACTTCATCATTGCATTAATAGACTGTGGCGCCCCCTGGGGGATCATGTTGCTTGTCCTCCTCCTCACCCCCTTCCTCCTCTTCTGGTTTCTCTTCAGTCTGGCCGAGCCGTGGCCAGCTTTAAGCAGCACACGTCCCCGGTGACCTCGGTGGAGTGGAACCCGGTGGACTCCAGCGTGTTCGCTGCCTCCGGGGCGGACGACGTGGTCAGCCAGTGGGACCTGTCGGTGGAGTCGTGCGACGCAGGCGGGAGGGCGGACGAGCTGAAGGATCTCCCGCCGCAGCTCCTGTTCCTCCACCAGGGCCAGGCGGAGGTGAAGGAGTTGCACTGGCACCCTCAGCTGCCCGGGACTCTAATCACCACCGCACTGTCCGGCTTCAACGTCTTCAGGACCATATCCGTATGAGGACACCCAGCATGTGTTTATGGCTTCTTGTAGAACATCGCAAGGTCACGGACAAGGTTCTGGTGCTCCACGTCTATGCTGGAGAACACCGACCTGCCCTCTTGGGGTCAAAAGATACTGTCGAACACCTGGCCTCGTTTTCATTAACTGACTAATCCCGGTTCCACCCAGTCTCAACTGATTAAAAAGTGGTTACTATTTTTGCTACGTAAGATTTTTAGATTGTTATTATTATTCAACTTGAGTAACATATTTTTATTACTCCTGTTTTCTGGCACCACATGGAAACATGAGTATTGACATGTGCCGTAGACCCCCGCTGTGCTTGTAAACAACATTTTGATCAGGTGATATTGGGCAGAGTTCTTGTCAATTTAAGATTTTGTGGTTGAGACGCCTAACTGATGTATAATGAGAGAGAGGGTTGAATGTATAATAAGAGATCCTTAACGTTGCATGGAGAGAGAGAGAGAGAGAGAGAGAGAGAGAGAGAGTGTAGTGACATCAGATTGCAAAGAGATAAACTCTGAGCAAAAATTAGCCAATGCTACAGTGATGGTGGCTCATTAACAGCCTTCAGGTAAGTTACGGAAAGAAAACTGCATCTCACTGTTCAAAAAAAAAATAAATCAGCCACAAAATGCACGTTTTATCGCCGCTGGTTATCTAGCAAGCTGCTGTCCAGCTCAGTTAGCCCATTAGAGGCCGTATCTGATCTCTTCCTGGTGAAAAATGTGCCTGAAGGACAGTAAAGTGCAGGAAATAATTTTTTTGTCTCTGATTCTCTGAGCCGTTTGTCTCCACGTGTTTTTGGCAGCACACGTCAGAAATAAGCTTCTGTCTCAAAGAAATATATTCTAGTACAGGTTCTAATTTATCACGTCCCACGTTTTCCTTAAAATGTTGCAAATATCAGTATTCTGTTCAGTATTTATCAAAATTATACCGATTTTTTCGTTTGTGTTCATCCTCCAAAATGACCCGGCGATGAGGCGAATGTTCCTGGCGTGTGGCGGGAAGCTCGCTCCCGTAGTCTCAGCAGAGTCACGTAATTACATGGGCCCATCAAATTACATATTTTGTCTTTCTGGGTTTTATTTCTGCATTCAGCAGCAGATCTGATCTGGAAACTTCTGTCCAGCTATTTTTGTTAATGTAGTGAATTCCTTCCTAAAGGCTCCTCATTATGGAAGATAAACACTTTTATTTGAATAGAGGTTTTATGTAGTGTGTGAACATTGTTGAAGTTCCAGAATGTAACATTCATTCCTCACGTTCCCTGCAAGGAGACAATAACTGCTGGTGTCATGGTTGTGATGTCATAACCATAAACTGATTCCAGTTTGACTGCCCATTCAGTCTGCAGAAGTTTAGCCCCACCCCTTTAGCCTACAGCAGTTTAGCCCCGCCCATTCTCTGTGTAGCACCACATTTAAAGACATTTGGCAGGGATTTCTTCCAATGATGTTAAAGAAATTGCCCGAAAAATAATTGAACTTAAACTGGGAGATTAAAGGGAATGAGATAAACAGATTATGCAATAGCGGTGATGGAGCTTGATCCTGCAGATCTCTATATCAGAATATAAGAACAGAAGCACAGATATGGGGTGTGGCTTTCCGCACTGCATGATTTTAATACTTGATGCAACATAGAACCGGTTTAGTTCGGTTTGATCAACATAAACAATTTCTGGAACACCTGGGAGTGTTAAGATAAGATAAGATAGACTTGATTAATCCCACAACGGGGAAATGTTTTAAGAGCTTGCTGACTGATTTGGTAAATTGTGTGGAATTCCTAATCTACCAGTAAAAGGGGAATTCCACCAACCTTTCCGAATTCAGTGTTCGTAAACAGTCATCCGGTGTAGGTTTGTTGTGAAATGGTACATTATAGATACTTAGATTTCTTAACAGTGAGGTAAATGTAACAGGAGGCCTGAATTCTCCAACACAAATTCAGACATTTTGTTCTCTATTTCCCCACAGTGAAGCTCCAAGTGTCTGAAGGCTTTAAATGCATGATAATGATGATGATGATGATAAAATAGTGAATCTGAACTAAATCAGGAATACTCAATCAAGTTGTTTTGTTACTGCAATTCTGTTATCTGCCCAGCAGGAGGTGGCAACATCAATAATCCTCTTGTGCGCCACATGCTGCTGCAGAAGCTGTGATTGTAGCCCCTGGTTCCAGTTCAGCTTTTGTGAGTCCACAAAAAAATACAAGCCTCTGATTACTATACCGCAAAAGACATGTAAGGAAAGAATAGCCTTAAAGTTAAGAAATAATGTGGAAGGCTCTGGTCAGTGTTCTTGATGAAGGAGGCTGAGAGATCCACATCTACGTACCCGTTTAAACCCATGGAATGTTAACAGCACGTAAGAGGTAAGCTGCTTGTTGAACAACATTTCTTGGCCTGGTTCCATAGCTGAAATGTTTACAGTCACATTTGAGTTCCAATAATGTCACTTGACCAGTATAATTGTGACAGCAGATATATGAATTTGTCAACTCTGTGGTTAACCAGGTTTCAGAAGAAAGATTTTTGCCTCAAGCTCCACATGAAACCTGTTTTCAAATGTTATTTTTTGCGATACCTCAAAACCGCCATTTACATCCATCTCCTTGTTCAACCCGCAGCGGTGTGGCCCCTCCCATTCAGCCTGTAGTTCTAAGGTCAGCCGCAAAAGAGCAAATTTACAAATATCAGTCTTTAAGGCACAGGAACTATAGGATAAACAGGTTGGAAAAGGGTTGTGT
This sequence comes from Ladigesia roloffi, assembly GCA_037577295.1. Lineage (NCBI taxonomy): Eukaryota > Metazoa > Chordata > Actinopteri > Characiformes > Alestidae > Ladigesia > Ladigesia roloffi. The sequence goes on along the minus strand of JBBKCR010061163.1, from coordinate 5,039 downwards.
AAGAATGAATTATTATAAATGAACACAAATGTGATGGAAAAAATGTAATGGGAGGAGAATGTGGAATATGGGGCCCTTTGAAATCTAAGTGGCCAATTTCATTTTACTTGTAAATTGATACGATAAGACTTTTGCTGGAATACATGAAGACCTCAGTTCATCAGAACTCCCACTACCTCACATGGAGCTGTGATTGGTCACCCTGTGTTTGGTTAGAGGCTCGTTTGCATATTGTAGTTCTCGATTGTTTTAGGATTGTAGAGACTGACCCCTTTGCTGTTGTGATTAACAGACCCTGGCGTCCTCGGACAGTGCCCTCCCATAATGTCCACCCATAGTGCCCACGCAGAACATCATAATATATTGTCCACCCATAGCGTCCACCTTTGTTTTCCATCCAAACCATCTACGCTTAGGCTCCTCCCTTAGTATCCACGATTTGTGTCTGCCCCTATTGGCCCACCCATACACCCGCCCTTAGCATCCACCCTTAACGACAATCGTTAGTCCCTGCCCACAGCACCCTCTTATCAAGCACTCTTAGCACCCGTCCATAGTGTGCACCTTTAGCACCCGTCCTTATTGTCCATCCAAACTGTCTATCCTTAGACTCCTTCCTTTAGTACCCACCCTCCGGACCTACCAATAGCAAAACCCCATAGCGTCCACCCTTTCTGCCTGCCCATAGTGCCCGCCCATTGGCATCCACCCATAAAATTCTCCTTTAGTGTCCAAACTTACTGTGCCCACCCATAATGTCCACCCTTAGCATACTCCCACCCTGTAGGAGGCAGCAAGTTCCAGAAGTGTCTCCAGCCACAGGTACGCCTGTTTCCAGGTCTGCACCTTCTCCAAAATACGCACTCCATCCAAATCTCCTTCTTCAGTCCCCATTGTGATCTGTGTACCTGTTTCAGTCTTTATCCCTGTCCCCATGGTGGCCATTGTCTCCGCCCCTGTTCCCGTCACTGTATCTCTATACTCCAAACTCCCAGTGTTAAAGTCCCCCCAGCACAAACGCTAGTCCCAACCCCCGAGTTCTAATATATTTTAATATTCCCATTTTGTCCAGTCAGCTATTCTCCCAGACTGTATTTTAAAACTCGTATATACACTCTTAGTACATTGTACTCTGAACTTGAGCCCATGCGGACGGCAGATCTTGTATCAGATTACAGACTCACCCACAACTCGTGTGTCTAACAGCCCTGGCAAGAAAGAACAAAAAAACCAACAACAGAAACGCCATCTACATGCAAAACATCCACCCACTGTTTTTTCCACCCATTGTTTTTGTCACTCCCACAGGAACGCCCAAATTCCACAGGACTCCGCAGCTCTGGCGCTGCCCCGCCAACACACCACCCGCCCGCCTCCTTCCACTCCTGTTCCTCTAATAATCCGGCCTCTAATAACGACAGGCTCTCTGTTTCCTCCACAGAACTGGAAACGAGACACTCGTCCTCTCATAACAGAATATATTACCCCTCCGGCCCTCCTGGTTTTTACTATACATTCAGCATCCTTAAGGACACTTCTGGCCTATTAAGAGACATTTTTGATTCCTACTATGTTAAATCATTTCGCTTTAAATGCTTTCATTCAACTCAACACTCCAGTGATGTAGTTCTAGTGTTTTCTACCAGATGATGTAATTTTTAGCCAAGTGAGCAATTTTGTATCATATTTTATTTAATGACCATTTATTTATTCATTTTTATATATTGTTATATGCATTTTTTTACTATATAATGTATTTTTAACTAACATCAGTTCTTGTCATAAGTATCAAATATCGGTTCTTTAGTTTTTTTTTAATGCTTCAAATACCAGTTTTTTTCCAGAATGCAAAACGGCCATTTCTCTGATCTCAGACCTGCTGGGGCCAAAAAAGAAAAACATCTGAAATATGGAACTGATTAACACTGATTTAAAGTTTTATGCACAAACACAAAACTATTATCTGACGTCCTGAAGGTCTCTGTTCCACTGTAGTGCTGTGAGCATAAAACTCCCCGATTGGAAACTAAGATTATTCAGTAAAATTGCCTGCTTGGCCAAAAATGGATTAATTAAATCATCTGGAAAAAAACACTAAAAACTTCATTTCTGAAGTGCTGAGTTTAGAATGAAAGCACTTTAACCTAAACTGTATGATTTAACTGGTAATAACACTAAAAACTTAGTTTTCATGGGTTTCAATTGGTCAAAAGTGTTACAGCTGGATGTATGCAGTATATTATGGATATAATTAATAAGTTGAAGTTAAAAGTGTAAAGATCTGAAAAAAACCCACAAAAAAACTCCAGACCCTTGGGGAGTTTCATCCTAAATATATTAACAAAAAAAGTGTGAGGTGAACAACAATGTCCCACTGGAGGTCCAGAGGGTTAAACATGTAAAACACATTTACCCTAACAAGTCTGGACTCACTCATCACACTTATAATTCTTTTATGCAGCATACTGATCTTATGGAGTACAGACGTTTCTGTTTGATACACTGCTTTATATACTCTGTACTGTATTTACCATAGTAAACCACTTTATCACAGCCATTTTCTCTTCAGAACTGATCAGCACTTTCAAGTCATTTATTCTGGATGTTGATTTTATTCTGACTTTTATTCTGGCAGTTAGTTTTATTAGAACTTCTTTCTTCATATGAAATGTGTTAAGAGCTTCAGTCCGGAAACTGATTTCATTAAAACTTCATTTTGCAGGATTTTGAGTCGACAAGAACGTTTGATATTGATATCATCAGAACTTCCTTCTGGATGCTAATTTTATTAGCACGTTATTCTTGAAAATGAATTTCCAGAAATATTTTTTAAAATCTGTTTTTTTATATTACCTAAAATGGTAAAATATTTTCAAAGAGTGCGATATACAGACATGGAAAACTTAAGAGACCATTTTCACTGTTTATACATCTGTGAGTGTGTGTATGTGTGGGTGTGAGTGTGTGTGAGTGAGTGTTTCTCTGAGTGTGTGTATGTGTGAGTGTGTGTCTGTGTGGGTGTGTATGTGTGTGTGAGTGAGAGTATCTGTGAGTGTGTGTATGTGTGAGTGGGTGTGTGTGTGTGTGAGTGAGTGAGAGTGTGTATGTGTGAGGGTGTGTATGTGTGAGTGAGTCAGAGTATCTGTGAGTGTGTGTATGTGTCTGTGAGTGTGTGTGAGTGTAGTTTAATTTAAGATGATTTTGTTTGGAATTTTGAATCAGTTTGTAGGTCAGTAGTGAATAACACAACAGTGACCGGCACATTTTACACAGACACACTCCCACTTAAGCAATAACCATTTTTTTTCCATGGCTGTAAATAAATTTCTATGTAGATAGACAAACTATAGCACACACTAACAGTATATAAATGATATATATTCAGTTATTAAGATATAAAATGTCATTAAAACGTTAATAATAGCCCAAGTAAGAACTTGCCTGACGCTGTTCATCTGAACCACTCGTTTCGGGGCTGAGATGATTTATTTAACAATGAAAAAACTCACAGGAGACTACAAAGTAAGCCATGGCTACGATTCCGCTTCGTCTTTCCCAAACAGTTCCAGACTCGGTTTCCCAGATTATAGCATATTTTCTACTCTTTACGATACATGTGAACCTGAAATACGCGTTTGCTTATCAAGGCTGTCTTACAATATTAAATATTACATGTAGGATCAGAAGAAGTAAAAGAAGCACTAAATATCAAATTCGGAGTCATTTTCCCATGATGCGATAGCATTAGCTTTAGTAATAAACCACAAATGTGAACTTTTGAGGATCATCTTTAAGTGTGTAAACCCATTATAAAGCTACTGATGATCAAAATCCAGTTTTTCCATCTTAGATTTTTTTTTTTTTAGCTTTGGTTACGTCTCCCTTTTATGGAATGTTGATTAGAAAAGGATTCTTCCGCTGCTTGGTCCCCATAGTTGCTACAGGATGCTCCTAAAGGCCAATTTCATCGTCGGACTCGTCCTCGAACGTGTAGCCCTGCTCCCCGACAGCGCACTCTTCCTCTGATTCGTCCTCTCTCCTCCTGTCCAATGGGGACACGCCTTCGTATTCCGAGCTCACTGAGGAGGAGGGGCTTGGGCTGTGATCCGCTCTGTGATTGGTCGACTCCGCCACATCTTTATTAGCCATTCCTTTATCCGCCGTTTCCTCAGCCCTCGCCTGGACGCCATCCGCCGGGCTCGAAACCCATCCCCTCTCGAATTCCACCTCCGGCTCGCCACCGATTCCGTACTGCCGGCCGATAATTTCCTCTTTCTTGTCACTGAACCGCACTTTGGGCCTCAGGCCTTTGGAACGGACCCCGTTGATGTCATTCAGCTCGTTTGCGGCGCCGTTCAGTGACACACCCCCATCGGCGGCGGCGGAGCTGAAAAGGCCTTCGCCTTCACCGCCCAGGCCCAGCCCCAGCCCGTCCATCACTCCGAGGACGTCTCCTAAAATGGACGGGCCCAGGTCCAGGTCCAGGTCGAAGGAGGAGACGGACTCGGAGTGCTGGAGCCGCGGAAATGCGTCATCAGCATCAGCGGTGTCATCGCCCCCGCGGCTGTACCTCATCTCTGGAGGGTCAAAGGTGCTTCCTGTGGGCGACGGGGCAGATTTCAGTGACTCTGTGGTGGACGAAGGGCTGGAGGGGCCACAGTTGGACAGGAAGGACGTGTCCCCGAAGGCGTCCCCTCCTCTGCCGATGTGCATGGTGTGGCGGAAGTCCCCCAGCGGGGCCGAGATCATGGTGGGATCCAGGCGGTGGGCCCGGCCCGACTTGTGGAGAGGCATCGGAACTGATGAAGGAAATCAGAGAGAGAAAGTCAGACGTATATTTTATCTGTGAAATTGTATCACTGAGACAAACGAGAGGGCAATTATACTGAGTGATGGGGAGAGGGAGGACCACCCAACCCTGCCAGAGAGAGAGAGGACAGTTATACTGGGTGATGGAGGAGAGGGAGGACCACCCTACCCCCCAGAGAGAGAGAGAGGACAATTATACTGAGTGATGGGGGAGAGGGAGGACCACCCTA
>JBBKCR010061154.1:0-10439 GCA_037577295.1 Ladigesia roloffi | reverse complement strand
AAAATGAACTGAACTTTGAACTAGTTCAAAATTAAAATTGTGAGCTATGAACGTGAACAGTTCACTTTGAGCATGTAGGAACTGAACTTTGAACTAGTTCATGAAAAGTGTGAACTTGCACAACACTGAAAACACCACAGCTTCAGGGATCTGTTCTGTAAGTAGCATACATTTATTATTGTTTTGTTGTTTATTGTCCTTTACCAGGTGAGCTTTCTAGCCTCTTTGGATAACATCATTAAAGTTGAGCAGGAGGATGTGTGGAAGAAGAAACAAACACACGAGAGCATAGAAGATGGAGGATTCCTCTACAGTCATGTTCACATAGATATTCTTACGGTATGTCAAACACATTTACATAAAGAATCAACTTTTTATTATATTTAAACATTGTATGTTTTTTATTATTTAACCTTTGACTGACCACATAGTTTATGAATAGAAAAAAAACTGTCGTAAGACTACAGCTAACAATACATTATTTGGATGTTGTAGCACTATTAGTAGTGAAGTAATGAGACCTTCAGGATAGTCCAATGTTAGTGGGTGTTATACTGATATAGTTCTACACTGTGTGCCCAAAAGTATGTGGACCTGTGTGTCTAAAATGACATTGAAGGCTTACTCTTTGCAAACGAAGTTGTACTGAAGAGTTCTGTGACTTTAAATCTGGCCACTCATGGGACCTCAATTTTACCACAAGTCATGTCCTGTTAGATCTGTCCCAGCCAACTCTCAGACCCAGTGTTGTTAAATATGAGCAATTATTATGCATGACAAACTTTATGAAAGGGGTTTCCATGGCTGAGCAACTGCACACTAAAATCACAATGGGCAATGGCAAGCGTTGACTGGGGTGGTATAAAGTACACCATCTTTGTAGATGTAGAAATATTAGGTTCTCCAGAGTGGTGAATCATGCTTTGCTAACCAGTAGTCAGATTTGCTTGCTAAAGCACACAAAGATGTTTATTTCAACAATATGCTTTAACTTTGTCATACTGTTCCAGCAGAAAATAAAGCTTTTAAAGAGTTTGGTTTGGGGAAATCCCTGTGGCCTGCAAGGTGCCTTGACCCTACCCAGACCAAACACCTTTAGGTTGACCTCTTTTCCTTTAGGTTGACCTCTTACAGTCTTCAGAAAGACTAAGTGAGCAAGAATTTCCACAGACACACACAGTTACAGCCAAAATGGTGCTCCATAAACATGGATTTGGAATGTCCAATGATTAGATGTGATGGTCTACCGTCAATACTTTTGGCTATTTAGTGTGACAATCACTCAATAACACTGATGGCGTTGTTAATGTTATTAATAAAATACGAGAGCATTGCTGAATATTTCATGTTTGTTTTTTTAGATGATTGCACCATATGTTGAGATTACTGGGAATATTGATGGAAATCTGAAAAAGGAGGTTCTGTGCCAGTGCCTGATTGCACTCAAGGATTTTCCCAAAAAGTAAAAGAAAGCTTGTGTCTTGTGTTAAAGCTCTTAGTGTAGAAGAAGGCAATTTTAAAATGCCAAGTGGATTAAATCAAAATTTACATGATAATTTATTTTTTTATTTTTCACCCCTTGTTTAGATTTGAGGAAGAATTCTCAAATGAAAGTTCATCCTTGCTGGGTTCAGATATACTAGACTGTTGTCTATGGGCTAAATATCATGTTGCATACATAAATAGCTTCATCTTACTCAGGTGAGTCTTCAATATGAATCTTAACTGTGCTTGCATGAAATTTGCATGATGTACTTATGCAAATGTTTTGTAGATATACACTATAAAAATATATAAGTCCTATTTCTTTTGCTGCTAAGATAAAACTAGTTCAGTTGCTATAATTTTAGGTTGGACATTGTAAAAATAAACTAATCATCAAGTCATTGCAAACTTGTCCTGTAACTTTCTCTGCCTCCTGGCGTCACCTATTAGCTTGTTGTTTGGATCTCTCCACTGCATGCAGGGTCCTCTACTGGGGGTGGGTGGTAGGCCTCTATGCCATTTGGGAGGTTGCAGAGTTTAACACTGCATTTTCACTATCATAACCAACATGAAATGAAAAACTTAAACCATACTGTGTGTTTGCTAAATCTAAGGAGACAAATTGCATGGAACCACTGGACATCAGCTTTTTAAGGCAGTCCACAGACACATTAGTGAAGTTTTATAAAGAGTGCAGTTTCCAGACATATAGATCTTGTTTTGGGGTTATGATAGTAGTGGTACAGTTAACTTTGCCTTGTGTATATCGGTTTCAGAGAGGGAATGGAGAACTACTGTGACACCTGCCCAGATGAAGTGGTACAGCTTGGAAGAGAAGTAGATGGGCTGGTTCGTCGACTTGGAGAAGCTCTGCTACAACAATTTAGTGTTGAGATCAAGGTGGGCTACAATTAATACTGAAATTATTTTCTGGTGTATGAACATTGTATACCATGGAACTGTAAATTATTGTTGGCACTGATGAACTTTTTTTATGCATTTTTTCAGCCCTTTTTGGGAAGTTTAATGACAAAGATATGGCTCGAGACAGATGACGATTTCAAAGAGATTATCAGCAGAATAGAAACCTTCTCCGGATACAGCAAATCCATGCGACCTCCATATGTAGAAGTGAGATCAATTCAGTCATTTTAATTACAGACACATACAGCTCCAGAAAATAATTAGAGACCACTGCAAAAAATGTTAAGTTTCTCAGGTTTTATTTTTTATAGGTGCAATTATTGAACTGAACAGCTTTGACATATTTTTTAAGAACTGTTGATAATATTTCTCTTAATTTTCAGATAAAACTATTGCTTTTTAAGCAGTTATGTGTTTCCTGAAGCTGTTGGTGGAAAATGTCTTATAAATGTATCCATGACCTACAGTGCTTCACCAACGACATGCATTACCATGTGGTGAAAGAGTACGTGTCTCAGCTTCTGAAGAAAAAATACTCATGCAAAGGCAGGAAGAATGGCCGTGCTGCTGTTAGGATTAGAAACCAGTGGGATGAACTCAGAAGTCTCTTCTGTGAAATGGTAAGATAAATTAAATTGTCCTGATGGAAGATTTTCTGTTCATAAGTACAAATTATCTAAAAGTCTTCTGTTTCTTGGTTTAGAAATCAACCTTCGATTGGCTTCACCCACTAGGAGGTCAGCTCAGTGAAATCATTGAGCAGAAGGACAAGAAAGACATAATTAAGCTCTTACCAGCACTTGTTGAAAATTACCCAGACATCAGGTTCAATTTTTATGTCACTCATTGTGCTAATGCTCATATTTATCGTAACATTGTATGTTTCAGATGACAAACTCTGCCTAAACATTCTTTAATTCCAGTGCCAAGCAACTGTCAGCTATCCTATTCTTCAGAGAAAATAACTCCATTAAGGATTTTATGAAATCCGACAAGGTTATTCAGCGCTTTACTGAGCTAAAACAGAAATCTGGCTCAATAAATCCGAAACGTGTTCTCTTCAGTGAAATTGAGGTAAGTGTTAAGCTGAATTAAACATGCAGTGTGTTCAACATTTTAAAAGAGTAACTCACTGTAATCATATAAAGTAGTGTTGTTTCTGTATTTTGTCTGTGTTGTTTCTCATACAGGCTTTATGTTTTATCTCTCATTTGCAGTGAGACATTTATAGCAGCTGGATACCCTTTCCAGAGTTTGAGAGCTTTGAAAACGCCAAAGTTGATGTTGTACTGAAATGTGTAATTAGTCTGTTATGTTGTAAAATGACTAAGTACAGAAGGTCATCTATGCAACAGAAAATGGAGGACTCTACCGGGCTCTGAATTTTATCAATTAATTCTCTGCACTGACAGGTCGATTGCTTCCTGGTAGACATAAGACAATGTTTGCATTACAACAAGTGAGTTCCAAAAATATCGAGTGCACAACAGGACACTACACCTTTTCGAAGAATTTCGAGAAACAGCAATTGGAAGAAATAAGGGAAGAAACATTTTTGGGATTTTGTTAGTTATATTTTCCAAGTGAGGTGTAGGAAGTTAACAGAAAAATAAGCTCATACACACTCAACAAAGCAGATTAGGTCAGTCCCGAGAAGGCACACTGATCTTAATCTCGAAAAGTTAGTATAAGCAGTTTCATCTCTTACAGCTTCAGAAACTTTTTGCTTGTAGAGTGAATGAAGGTTTTTTCTTTCCTAAGAAACCTGTTTCAAAACGTGTTCTGCATGTTCTACAAATAAAAATGTATTCTTTTTACTCCGTATCATCATTTATTCCCTTTCCATGACTCGCTCTATGTACTTGCACAGTTTTGCCACTAGAGGGAGCTCGGAAGATTTTCATATATTTTTCTATGAAGGCTTTTTATGAGATGTTTCGCAAGATGAGTATGTCTATTGTAATTTGTGCCTTTCCTCACACCATAAAATATTTGCTTTAAACTAAGAGGTAAAATTATATTGGAAGAATATAGGGCCTTCCCCAAAATGTTGACATAAGTTTGAAGGAGCAGTACTGTCTAAAGTATATTCATATGCATTGGATCATGCATTGGATCATTTGTAATATTCACTCCCGAGAACATGTTTCAATTACACAGGAATCCACTTTAGTGGCCTCATGGTATTGTGTACAGTGATCTTTGGCTTGTTTGAAGCTGTTCAGACATAGAAACCCATTTCATGAAGCTCTTGACTCTTGGAAAATGCTTAATTTGGCGTTCCCCTCTTTGTGATTTTGCGTGGTTGACCATTTTGTGTTACAGCTATTGTTTCTCATGATTTTTCCATTTCACAGTACTGATATTCACAGCTGACTTGAGTAGCTCTAGCAAAATTTCACAAAATGACTTGTGGTGACATCCTATGTCTCACTTAAAGTCACTGAGGTCTTTAGTTCTGCCCATTCTTCTGCCAATGTTTGTTAGGTTATGTCTAGGAAACTACACCCCTGTTATAAACCTACATTAATAAATACAGGATGTTGGTTTTCTAGCAGACTACTGAATTGGCTAGCAGCCTTTTTATTAAGCCACACCTTCTCCAAATAAATATTTTATAATATAGAAAATAATTAATGCATCATGTCAAGGTATTATTTAACATTATTTAATTACATTTCTATTCTTCACATATAATTCCTGATGCCTCTATTATTCCTAATAAAATAATTTCCTAGTGTATTACTCACTGCGGTTGTAAATATATTGAAGTATATGAAATATTTATAATATATAAGTATTTGTAAAACAGTATAGTGACGTTTTTCCAGAAACGTGAGGCTTTACTGACAAACAGAGTTAAATATTTCTGGATATTCAGACATAGGATCATATAATAATGAAAGTTATGTATCTATTTTCAGGGCAAGCATTTAGTCAGCTTTGGTGTTTTGAGTGCAATAAGAATAGATTCCCATTAGTACTCACAGGACTAAGCAGAGTTGTGAATTGAACACAGATGCAAGACTCGATAATTGTCTGTGAGGCCTCCTTGTTATTAATGAAAGTGACAGGTGTGAATTACAGAAGCTACATTTTTGAGGCTGTGTAGTGAGTATACAAAAATAGCTTGAGGAATAAGAAAGAATGTACATTTTAAGACAATATATTACCACAGTTATGTCAAAACCTCACAGCAACAAACATGAAATCCCCTGCAGTGTCTGCAGTGTTCTTCTGTTTCACATGGAAGAGTAATATTTATGTGTATATAAATATATATATATATATATATATATATATATATATATATCCTTAAATCCAAAATGTGTCAAATACGGTGCTGTCTGGAATTTTTTTTACATTTTATCCAGGTATTTGCCAGGCTTAGCTAAGTCAATCTGTCTTTAGGAGTGTGTGTCCTTATTTGTCAACACTGGATCGAGTGTTGTTGTAGCTTTGAAGTAAAGCTGACGTCTTGCTGCGTGGTGAAGCCTCTGCTGCTCAGACAGGGTATATATTTAACAGCAGCATGTTGACACCACTGTACACTTCTCAGGATTCCCTGTGTTTGTTGATTCCCATTCACTTTATCTGAGTTGAGCAGGTGTCAGACTGAAATATTGCAGCTCTCTGGTAGAGGAGCGCAGGCACATCAGTGACAATCAGCAAATCAGCCGTGACAAATCCTGCCACATTTAGTGAGAACCTGTGTGTGAGGGTGAAATATCACCCACACAGCGGACTCAAGTCATAAAAATATACAAAGTGCATCATTAGATTTTGTGTGAGCATGGTAGCAGAGCTAGACACTTGAGGTAGAAATGAAGCAAAAACATAATGATGGTGAGGTTCTAATAGGGACAAGATGGAGATGACATAGAAGTGATAAAAAATTTGTAATTGTAAGAACCTTATTTTCAGTGGCTCTGGTCATAAAGTCTTATTGTGTAGAGTACAGATACAAGGCAATTGGTTAGAATACAAGAAATATGCAACACTAAATTGATTATATAGATTACAATGTGCACAATGCTTTGACATTTGAAAGTAATATATGCATATGGCTAAACATAGTATATAGTACATTAAACGTTTTATAAATGTAGAAATGAAGTGGACAGGAGAGTGTATATACAAGGATACTCCATAGACAAAATGCACAGAAGGTTGTATCTACAATTAAAATTAGGGCAGTCTGTAGAACATCAGGGTTTTGGCCAGGACAAGAATGAGCTGTGCTCGGAGTGTGCAGTAATGAGTGAATTAATGGCTGGAACTCTGGTGTGGAGATCAGCAAGGTCACAGCCCCTGAGGAAGCAGCTGTTCCTGAGCCTGTTTAAGGCCTGTCACATACAAAAGAGGAGGAAATCTATGATTAAGGGGAGTGCATCCTTGATGCATGATTTTTGCTCAACTCAAGGCCGTGTTTAAGGTTAGTATTCTCAATGGTGGGCAGTTAAGTGCTGGTGATCCACTGAGTTGTTTTCATCAACCACTGGAGCGTAACTGCCTATTTCCATTCCAAACAGAGATGTAGTTGTTGAGCCTGCTCTCTATAGGACAGCAGCAAAAGTCTACTGGTATCTTAAGACTCCACCGGAAAGAATCCAGGATGGAGGACTAAGACTATGAAACTTAGTACATGCTCCCTTACAGCTCTGTTGATTAAGAGAGTATGTGCATGAATTCTAGTCAACCTGAAATGAGCCTCTTTCCTTAAATGATGGATTTTTGTTAGCAATTTTTTATGGCAGGTCCTCATTTGTATTCCAAACTGATCGATCTACCACTGTAAATTCATCATCTACCACTCGATCTACCACTGTAAATGTCATTAGAAAGGAGTTGAAGTGACATTTGAGGGAAAAAGAGTACTAATGATAATAAGTTGGCAAGCTAAGTGGTGTCTGTGGCATAAAATTGTTAAATGCTCTTGTGCAAGCTAAACATTGTTAATTCACTGAAAGTAAGTTCATTTTACACCTTCTTAAACAGATGCTAAAGATCTAATGTACAGCATCTTTGTAAAACTTTTTTTTACTAAACTTTCTTGGGACCAGATGGAGTATGAGTGACAGAAACCTATAAAGACTGTGGTCCTGTTGGCATCCTCAATAATCCCTATATTGTAGGTGTAATTTCTTGAGTGTATTTGAAGGATCCTTCTCACTGGAACAGCCTAAGGTGATATAGCAGACTCAAAATGAAGCCCACCTTCAACCTAGCTTTTGGAACAACGTTATAGAGTCTAGCTCAGAAGCTAACCCTCACAACATAAAAACTTGATATTTCAATTTTAAAAAAGCAACAAGTAGATTTATATAGTTATGATTATCTGCTTGGTTCTGATTTAGTGGATTACTCCTGTCTTCTCTCTTTTGTTAATAAAAAAGCAAGACACATCAGTTCATTTGTTACGATATGTTTCTAATGCAGTAAGATGAGTGGAGAAATCACTTGAAAGCACAAATCTACATCAACAGACAGAAATCCCCACACATCCACAGACTTGGATCCTGATAAAACTAAGTCAGAGTCCAGACATGCATTTCTCTTTCAAGCATGTTTTTGTCTAAAGGAGAAAAAAAGAGCATAGGTGCAGAATGGCTCTTGCCCTGTGCTGTCAAAAGATCTTTTTGAAGCAAACAGACATAGAGTTCGAATGACTGCCAGAGAGAAAGTTAGAGATCAAATCCAAGTTATCACAACCTTGATGTCAATCATCCACAGAGTAGAAGCTGAATTCTAGCGAAGATATCCTCCAATGAGAGCTCAGTAACATGAGAGTGCTACAAAAGTGGTAAGCTGCAGATCTTCTCTGTACCCAATGGGCCTTATTTAATCCTCCTTAGCTTTATCAACATAGCTGCTTAAAATCAATAACTTCAGAGGCCAGAAAATGTGTAAAAGAAAGATACAGAAAGAAAACTGACCAAGAATAACCTAAATCCTAGGCGGTACATTTTGAGGCTTAGACATTTAAGTGCACTCTGTTTTGAGTCTTAGTGAGGATTAATCTGTCTATGCTCTATTCTTACATACACAAGTGTTTTTCATCTATTTTCTAATATGAAGTCTAAAAAAAAAGCCTTTTTTTATCATTTTTCAGACCACCTTAAAATGCCATTGCTTTAAATGATGAATAGACCAGTTGTATTATATTAGGTCACAGTATGTGCAAGATTTATTAATAACAGCAAGATTTATTCTGGGCAGCAAGCACAAACAAAATGTTAAGATTACAATAATTTATAATTAATGTACAGTACATATAAAGAATAAACATGATGTTATGTGTTGTGTTGCCATCGCAAAACACAAGTGAGGTTTTCAGGTACTTTGTTTACTCCATAAATCTACCTATGAAATCATGCAAACTCAAGTTAACAGATTGAACAGTTAACTCAAACTAAACATTAGCTGTATTTGATACAAATACTTGACTTAATTGTAAAATTCCATTCATTTCTGATGGAACTGGACACACCCATGCACTGTACAATTTTATAGATTATCTGTACTTAAAAACCATGTAATTTTATTGCCTTAAACAAATTCATTTGAGAAGGCAAGAACCACACTTAATTACTCTAACAATTTTTTTTTTCTTTTTAAATAGGTTTTTCTTTTTTACTGCTAAAATAACACCTACTGTCTGAACTAACTTTTTAATTGTTAAAACAGTTTCCTGAGCCACACACTAACATATGTTACAAATGTAAGAAAAAAAGAGAAAATAAAACATGCTAAAAATGTTTTATTTTCTTATATAATGTCATGAATTTCAGGTTATGTTGTTTTCCTAAAATGTTATACTAGCAAATATGAGAATATGAAATATTAATGTGTCTGGTCTCTTGACTAAAATATTAGTGATGCCACATAATCAGAAGAGGGTGCTAGTTTGATAAGTGTAACTTATTCCCCTTCCAAGAGGGGAATCTAATCAATCATAAAACACAGGTATAAAATGTTTTGTATTACTATGGTTCAAGACTGTACAGAATTTTCATTTCATCACACATACAGTAGAGACTGTGGACTCACTTTAAAGTTAATGTTACTATTTTAAGGACTACTAACATTCCCCCTTTTCAAGGTATTTACAGTAAAAGAAAAATGTGATATTTAATGGATGGTGATATTATTATTATTATTATTATTATTATTATTATTATTATTATTATTATTTTATTATTATTATTATTATTAAGAAGACGAAGAAGAAAAAGAAAAGGAAGAAGAAGAAGATTTTTTTAGCTCAAAAAGTACTTAACATTATTAATGAGTCATTTAATCAGTCCAGAATTACATCATTTCTTTTCACAGTTAAATTGGTCAGTACTTAGTGATGGATTTTAGTGACCCACCTTACAAAGCAGAAGAATCTGGTACATTTTGCTGTCTCTCCATAAGTGCAGCACCATGCACCTTTCTAGCTCAATGAAATGAGTGTGGTGACCCTAATATCATCTTTGAATGAAACTGTGTCTTTCCTGGGAAAAAGGAACGCAGAGTACTTCAAAACCAATTTACAGTTCACAATTAAGGACTTTGTTGTAATTTATGTATAGATTTCCAATAGCTGCATCTCGGGGGAATAAAATGTATACTGACTTTAGTCTTTTTCTAAATTAATCTTAAACAAATGCATTAAAATACATTTGGGCAGGTCATGGCACTTGGGGGAGAACAATAATGGCCAGTTCTGTTACGGCAGGAAAAAGATGGCACTGGCTACCACTGCATTAAGCAATTAGAGGAGTGGGAGGGCCATCCTCCCAACCTAGAATGAACACTGGTCCCGGTGGCCAATGGTGGACTCTGGGACCATGGTGTGTGGCCATACTCACAGAAGATTGAATTAATGGAACAAATATTTTGGACTTATGCCACTTGTTCTGTTCACCTACCAGCTGTCTTGCATGTCTCTGATAAGTTTACAGCCTAAGTATTAAATTAAACTGTCAAATTGTGCTCTGTGTTCTTGAAAGGAGAAGTGTTCGAGCTGTGCACTAGACCTTGGG
>JBBKCR010061143.1:0-10439 GCA_037577295.1 Ladigesia roloffi | reverse complement strand
GACCTCTGCCATCATTTTAAGTGGGAGAACTTGCACAATCGGTGGCTGACTAAATACTTTTTTGCCCCACTGTATGATGGTTGTCGATAAAGCCAAAGAATGTGTCGTCTTGAGAGTTGAGTGTTCTGTACCCTTTAAAATGATCTGCAGTGGATTTGATTTTGTGGTTTCGTTCAGTTCTTTTCTCTCCAAGCCCCGTAGAGACCCGTCAGTGGCCTAACAGCAATTTAGAGAACAGAATAGGTGGAAATATTCACGCTTGGAGTCTTTAGACAACACTGTGTCAGTGGCATTTATAAAATATGCAGGATAAGGCCCTGAGGAAGCGTTTCTGATAAACAGAAACGCAGAAACGACAGAACACTTGCATTGTTCCTGCTGCAGTGGGATCCGACTCTGACTAAACTGAGAAAAAAATGCATTCAGTAAATAAATAAACGATAAGGGATTTTGCTTAAGGTTCACTCTGACTCCTGACATCTTCATGCATTATAATCATTTGAGAACCTGCATCACCACTACTGGCATATCTCTTACAATGACTATCCACTTGATTAGAAACACTCACCTTATTATCTTATTGTATATCTGTCTAAATCTCTTTCTCTCTATCTTTTTCACTCTCCCTCTTTCTGTCTGTCTTTTTCACAATCTATCTATCTATCTTTCTGTCTCCTCTTTATCTTCTCTATCATCCTCTTTCTCACTTTATCAAGCTCTGTCTCTCCCTCACTCTCCTTTTTCTGTCTTTCTCTTTTTATTATCTACTGTAAATTCTCTACCTGATCTCTCCTCCCCCTGTCTTTCTCTTGCCCTTTCTCTTACTCTCATCCTTTACCTCTATTCCTTTCCTCTCTCCTTACTTGTTTCTATGCTTGCATCCCTCTCTTGATGCCTTACTTTCTTTATTATGTCTCTCTCTCCTTTCTTCCCTCACACTCTCCTGCTCTCTTTTACTTTAATGATATACAGAGTGCCAAGCCTACACTACATTTCAGATCCAGCTGGATAGAGAAAAACTTTAGGTAGGTAGGTGTGTGTGTGTGTGTGTGTGTGTGTGTCTTCTGTTCTCTGTGGAATTCTTTTCCTCCTCCATGGTAGAATCTGGACAGCACTGACAGAGCTGCAGTACAATCACCTGCCAAATACACTCCCCTCGCTCCCTCTCTCTCCCTCGTTCCCTCTCTCTCTCTCTCTCTCTCTCTCTATCTCTCTCTCCCTCGCTCCCACTCTCTCCCTCGCTCCCTCTCTCTCCCTCACTCCCTCTCTCTCTCTCTCTCTCTCTCTCTATCTCTCTCTCCCTCGCTCCCTCTCTCTCTCGCTCCCTCTCTCTCTCTCTCTCTCTCTCTCTTTACCTGACAGCGTATCTGACACTTCATCACCTGCCAAATACAGCCCCCCCTCTCTTTTTGGCAATATAGTGTATACAGTACTGTGCAGAAGACAAAAAGTACTTTTTACAGAATGTGGAAGTATCTGTTTGCTAACAGAGTAAACAGAATAAATGCAAATAAACAAGAAAGCAGTACAACATTTCAAAGATTCATTTTGTTCATACATAGGTAGAAGAGCACAGGTTCAGATTCAGATCTCTCCTCAGTTCCTCCAGGTGTTGTTTAGATTTGTGTTATTCCATCAGCAGCTCCTGATTTAGTGAAGGACTGACCAGATTTCTGATGGAAACTATAAGTAAAATTGTCGCTTCGGGGGGCTTTTCTCTCACAAAAAGCAAACCAAAGGCGGAGGAGGGGCCCCCCCTTAACCCGTTAGACCCAGAACCACCCCCTGGCTGGGTTAGGTGGGTAGCCTGGGACTTTCCCATTGAGTCCTAGGTGTAACGCCCTTACGCCATTTCCTGGAGGCTCCTCTGACCGGAACCCCTGCATGTCCTGGGAGCAGGAGCACACTCCTGGAGATCTACACGTCAACCCCCTTTCTCTGGTCTGGGAGATGAGGCCTTCTTCAGGGAATCCCTCATTGTCCTTGGGGGTGAGGCCCCAACCCAGGGGCGGAGCAAGGGTTGGCTTTGGGGACTAAAGCCTCGAATCTCACTTCAAAAGCCCCGAATCTTTTTAAGCTTTTAAAAATATGACAACCCTGACGATATATGCTGCACATAAATACATTCAAACTCTTTAATGGGCACAAACCCCTGTTTTCTCTCATTTTTGAAATGCTGTTATTTCAACAGGCTGAAACTACAAAAACAGAATTTTACCAACTGATACATTGTTCACTCAAAATTCTAAGCACTAACTGTGCAGCCCTCACCACATGTAACTTTGTGTGGCTAGACAGCCAGCGAACAAAACAAAAGAGATCTCCACACAAGGCTTGCTTTTATTTTTACTGAAGATTTCTTGTAAATGTTATATTTTTGTTTTAAAAGATGTACAAGCGTACACAAAAGCTGTTCTCTCTCTCCCCAAACTAGCTCAACCTCAACGGAGTAATGACCAAGATAATCATAGCAAGAATGCTCACTTCCCCCTGGAGCTCCACGCACAACACCATAAAGATCCTTTTCGATAAAGATGTCCCACCTCGCTCGGATTTCTAAGCCAACACATTTTAAACATTGTTTATATGAACTTACCTATACTATCTATTAACTATTTACTGTCTTTGAACAAAGTCATCACACTAACATTAACGTCTACTTTCTACTCGTCTGTCGTCTGTCAGAACTCATCTCTGTCTTCAAGTACCCTCAAACATTACCATGGACTTTAGACATTTCTTTAAAAAAAGAACCACCAGTGATACATCAGAAGCAGCTACCAGTAATTTGTCAGACGTTTCAGGTCAGTGATATAAACTCATCAGTTCAGCGCACTTTGATATTTGATGCTAATTACAACTTGGCTGAACTGTACAGCACTACATCGGCTATGCTATGCTAGCTAGGCTAGACTGCAAACAGTTGCTATGACAATTCCTCCCCTCAAACAAAACATATAACCAGCGTTGTTTAAATGTCAGAAATCTGTTTTCCAAATGTAATTATCTCTCATTTTAGCTTATTTGACAGTGTTCTATTACCTAATAAAAATTTTAGGCTACCTTATGTTAAAACGTGATCTAGGTGGCCCGTCTTGAAAATCCAAGAAAATATAAAAAATATGTTGGACATATTCTTTACTTTATTCCAACTTTCTTAATGTTTAAATAACACGTTTAAAAATATCTCATCACGAATTTAGGATTTGCCATGCCTACTCTACAGTGGACTAGAATGCAGGAAATTGCATCAAAGAAATCCTAAATTTTATGGGGGAGGACCCCAGATTCTGGGCTAAGCCCCAGATGCTCACTATGTCTGGCTCCGCCTCTGCCCCTACCACTATCCTTGGGGATGGAGTCTCCTACACCAGGAAGCCCCTCGACTGGAAGTCCCCTACCTTTCCTGGGGGTGAGGCCCTCTGTCCCAGCCTCATTGGGGCTCCCATGAGGTCCTCCATGCCCTGTGTGGAGCCTACCACACAGGCTCTGCCAGAGCCCTCCATGACCCCAGTACCCCCCCAAAAATTTTCAGGTGGAGGCCCTTCTCTCCCATTAATAGGTCCGACCCTCCTTGTCTTGCTACATCTAATGGCCGGAGGCCTGCTATGGCTAATGGCCAGTGGCCTACTACGGCTAATGGCCTTTCTCTGTCTGCTATGGCTAAAAGCCCTCCTCGGGCTACTAAGCTAATGGCCGGAGGCCTGCTATGGCTAATGACCTCCCCGGTATCTCCCTACTGGCTCACAGCCCATGTCTCGCAGCTAGGCAAGAGTCGTAGTCCCCAGGACCAGTTCCTTGGGAAGCGTCTCTTCCTCTGCCAGCTCTTGCCCAATTTTGCCTTGGTCAGTGCGTCTGTCATGGCGGGGGGCTTATCTTTCACAAAAAGCAGCCATTATGTTTCCTTTTTTTCTATCCAAACAATAGAGTTTTCATCAACCATACAGAGCTCAACAATGATCACATTCCAACCAGTTCCAACTCATTCCTAATTATGTCCCCTAATAACACCAGCAGCTGCACTCATTAGGCTCTGGTGTGATCATGGGACGAAATCACTATTTAGTGTATGTTATTTGTATTTATTATTATTAGAAAATTGAATTATATTAATGAGGAACAAAAATGTTGACTGCTCATCTAAACATTTTTAAAATATTATATTCACAGGTGACTAAAATTTTTGACCAGTACTTTTGTAATAGATTTTTTATCAGGTAGATATGTGACATAAGAAGTGATGCATCTGCCAGACATAAGCTAGAATCCAGTCTGCTTTCTCTCTGCAGAGAGGAATATGCAGTTTTGAATATGCTTCACACAGCGTGGATGAAACATCTCATCGGGGCACAGAATCTCTCCCACTACTAAAGAGCGATAAAGAGAGAGACTGTGTGTGTAGGCAGGAGATTGCAATGATTTATCAAACTACGGGAGGGAGAGCAGGGCACAGATGCATCGCGTAACCACACACACACACACAAGTCCAGAAGCAACGAGGGTTTTCTGAAACGGGTTCACATAACACAGCTTCTATACAAAGTAGAGTAACACCTACACCAGTTACAGTAACACCTACACTAGATAAAGAAATACCTACACCAGGCAGACACCTGCACCAGCTATAGGAACACCTACACCTGGTAAATACACTTAATAGATATAGTAACACCTATACCAGTAACAGTAACAAATATAAAAGTAATAGTAACACCTACACCAGGTACCGTAACACCTACAACCAGAATAGTGACACCTGCACCAGCTACAGTAACACTTACATCAGGTAAAATAACACATATTAGTTATAATAACACCTACATCAGGTACAAAAACCTATAAAGTAATAGTCACACCTGTTACACTTATAGTAACTCCTACACCAGGTAAAGTAACACTTAATAGTTATTGTTACCCCAACACCTGTAACAGTAACACCTATAAGTAATATTAACACCTACACCAGCTACATCACCTACCAGGGACAGTAATACTTATAATAATAGTAGCAACACCTATAGGTGGAGGTAACTCAGTATGTAGGGTACGTGCCTCTGGCCCATGGGGTCCATGAGGTTTGGGGTTCGAATCCTACCTCCAGCACTTCCACTCGATCTCTGAGCAAGACCCTTAACCCCAAGTTGCTCCAGGTAGGCTGCCCCCTATACTTAGGAAAGAAAGTCGCTTTGGATAAAGATGTCAGCCGTAAATGTAAATGTAACCTACAGTAGTGTCCAACATTTTCTGCTGTATGTCCATAACCCAAATTACATTAACAACTCGGCCATACCAGGTACAATGACACCTGCAACAGTAACATTTACGCTGGGTACAAAAACAGCTGCATCATATATAATAAAAGTGTACTAAAGTTTGTTTTGTTGCATCTCAGTGCTACCGTACCTGGTGCTGGTGTTATCATTTTACTGTGTAATCACACCTATACCAGGTCCAACAACAGGTTTAGAAAACAAAATCAGTAACACCTACACCAGGTATAGTAACTACAGTACTTATAATAACACATTAAATAGTAGTAATATTACCTATAATATTTACAGTAATATAATAGTTACAGTAAATCTACGCAAGGTATGGTAACACCTATAGTAATTATCGTAATGCCTGTAGCCTACACCATACTTAGGGGCAATCGTAAAATCGTAACACCTGTATCAGGTACAGGAAGAGCTACACCAGGCATTCATACCTAAGCACGGTGTAACAAAACCTAAAACTGCACATCACGTACCATGATATTTACATTGGTTACTGTAATATCTGCGCTGGACAAGAATATGCAGAATAACTACAGAATGATAAGCGGCTTCGATTCTTAATATGGGAAAGCTTTAGCCCAGCGCACAGCACAGATATGTTCTTTCTGTTTAACTGTAAAACGTGCTTGCTCAGCTACAAGCCTAAATACATCCCCACCAGCAGCACTGAGTATGAGGTTGTGTGTGTGTGTCTGACAACAGAAAAACAGTCTGTTTCACACCCATAAGAACCCTTTAACACTCACAGCTAATACCGGTAATTGTATCCCATCCTAAGACAAAGTCACATACCCACATTTTAAGTTTATATTTGTTTTAATTTTAATGTCAAATGTATGCGTATTTCACATCAAGAAATCCCATGTAAATATGTTTAATATAAATAAATAACCGGTTAAAACTGAATTATTGTGGTTATATGACAAAATAACTTTCAAAGAAAATAAACAGAACGACTCACCGATTCAGTTGTTCTCCCATGTATCGTGAAGGGAAATGTGAGCAGATTGTGAGAAATCTCAGCATAGATGAGGTAGCGGGCCCAGGAGTGCTGACAATCAGCGACAAAACATCTTAGGGAGCACTCCAGTTGTTGACTGTCTGCTCCATCTGACCGGTGGTCTGTGGATGGTACCCGGAGGAGAGGATGCAGGAGACCTCGATCAGAAGGCCGAAGGCCTTTCAGAACCTGGCTACGAACTGAGGCCCTCTGTCCAAGATGATGTCCATGGGGAACCCATGCAAACGGACTACGTGTTCGATGACTTGTTGGGCAGTCATTTTGGCTGAGGGGAGCCCTGACAAAGCAACCAAGTGCACAGCCTTGGAGAAACGGTCCACTATGGTCAGTACGATAGTCTTGCCTTCGGATTCATGTGGGTCGGTCCAGTGCGATGTGTGACCAGGGGCGATGAGGGACCAGGAGAGGTTGGAGGGGTCCCAGTGTTGGTTGGTTGGTACTCCTGGCCCTGGCACACACCGCACAAGCCTGGATGAAGTCCTTGACATCCAAAGGCATCCCGGGGCACCAGAATACCCACTGGAGTAGAGTCGTGGGGTGGTTGATCCCAGGGTGACCAGCCAAAGTGGAAAAATGGCCCCACTGGAGGACTTCCGTTCGAAGTTGGGTGGACACGTATAGACATGAAGGAGGAGTGGTGTCCGGTGGGGGCCCCAAGGCCTGCCCCTGGTGTACTTTGACGCACCGGAGGGGCGAAACAATGAGACATCCCGGGATGATAGGCGTGGACTCTGTCTAGGCCTCATCCGCTTGATGCATCCTAGATAGGGTGTCCGCTTTATGTTCTTCGACCCCGGATGGTATGATATGGTAAAGTGGAACTGCTCAATGAACAGTGCCCACCACGCCTGTCGGGGGTTCAGTTGTTTCGCCTGCTGGATACCAATTCGATTTTGGTTATTTGTCCATACGAGGATTGGGTCACGGCCGCCCTGAAGCCAGTGACGCCACTCTTCCAGAGCCCACTTGATGGCCAACTTCTAACTGCGATAGAAGTTTGCATACACCAGGAATAGCTGGAGCTGTTTAAGCGTAGTAGGTAGAGGCCAACTACGCACAGCGCTCAGCTTCTGGGGCTCCATGCCCGCACCCTGAGGGGAGATGATAAACCCCAGAAATGTGGTGGAACGCTGGTGGAAAGCGCATTTTTCCAACTTTCAGTAAAGTTGGTGGGCCAGCAACATCTTGAACACTGCTCAGACATGCTGGAGATGCTCTTCTTCCATCTTCAAGCATATCAAGAAATTGTCCAGATGGGCGAAGACCCAGTGACCCAGCATGTCCCAGAGCACGTCATTAATCAGTCTTTGAAAAGCTGCGGTCTATTGCACAACCCAAATGGCATAACCAGTGAATGGGCCTCTGATGGAGTTGGGGGATTGGGGATGTTGGGTACAACCCTGATAGGTGGCGTTGATGGTATGAGCTGCAGGGTACGAGGAGCTGACCGTGGACAAGAGCTGAGGTGTCCCACTCGGTCTGCATGGCAAGGGTACGTTACTCAGCAGTGTATTTACTCACCGGACGGTCTCCCTGCTGCAGATTATACAGCTTGGAAGCCACCTAAAACTCAAATAACAGCGAGAGGTTAGTCAAAAAGACATTGCACCACCTGTCCACACCGTTCCATTTACCAGGTAGGGAAATCTTGGGTTGTAGGTGAAATTGATGATGGTTGAGAAGAGAGGGAGAGGGAGACCGAGGAGCCGGTTGAGTCTGAGGTGTCTCGACAGGGGCTTCGGTTGGAGGTGACTAAAGCTAAGCCACCACCTGCTTCAGATGAGCAACTTCATCCCGAAGCTGCTCGATCTCAGCACCCTGCCAAAGTCCACAACTAAGTAAATCAGCACACCGTTATCGCACGCCTATTGAGTTTATTTGTTAACTTGATTTGATATTAATAAATCAATATAAATAATAATATTAAACACCTAATTGACGAGTCATTATTCAAAAAATGTAATTGCTTACCCAATTGACGCTTTAATTAATTGTGAATAAATAAATAAATTACTGCCGTCATTGTATTTATTCATTTGGTTTAGTTATTGGAGGCATAAAAATATAAAATTGAGTCAAAGGTATAAATGAATAAATCAGTATTATACAGTATTATACTTACTCAAGCACAGCTCCTCACATCAGTCCGGGTTTTCTGTTGTTGTAGTCCTGGAGGAGTCACTTCACCACTAGGACAGCAGGAATGAGGCTCATTACGAGGTCTGACTCAAGTCACAGAGCAATTACTGCCTGGAAACCAGTCTGGGCTATGGAACTGTAGCCCAGGGGGACAGAATCACCAAAAAACCCCACAACCTGGATATCTCACCTTCACCAAAAGACATACAAACCTTCACAAATGTACAAAAATATGGACATTAGAACAATATGCTTATTTGCACACCTCAGTCAAATGGTTACTAACTGTTGCGGAAAAATGAGCATTTATTAATTTATTAATTTTTCATATCTTTCGTTATATTTTCTTTCTGTTGTTTTATTAATTATTTATTCTGTTTTGTGAATTATATATGTTTTCTAATGTCTCCATTTTCACTTTGTTTCTGTTAGTCTGTGACCTTAGGTAAAAAGAGCGCATAAGTTGTTTAGTTTAGCATAGTTGATTAGATGTCTCTACGGCGCCATGGTCTGACCTAGCCCGAGGGTCAGATGTGACATCTATTTGTCCAGTAATATTCCTAGTCAAAATGTTCTTTCGTTTATCAGAAGGTCACTGTGGTGTGCAAGAAACTGGAAGGACAACTTCTTAGCAAACAGGAGATTTGGGTTACTATGGAGATTGAGGTGACGTGTGCTCAGTCTGCAGTAGTAGACAAATCAGTTTGGTCCAATGGGATTCTGACACCCCCTGTCTGGGCCTTCCAGGGTCTTACGTAATTTTGGGTATAAAGTTTGATGTTTTGTTTGAAGAGGTGGGGAGGAAAACAGGCTTAGGACGGAGACTTTCCTTTGTCTCTGAGACTTATCCTGACCCCATCTGCAAATGTTTTAATAAATCTTTCTTATGATTCAATTTAAGTAAAAAGTTAGTTATTGTTTATTTGTCATTTCTAGTTTTATATCTCTTGTAGTTATATTTTGATATTTTTATAAATGCACCTTGGGGGCTTGTGGTGAAGTAGCATTTCGATAGGCTGTATACTGTGTACGTTGTTGTGTTGACAATAAAATATCTTAAATCTTGAAAACATCCCACTTCTGCCCACTGCCAAAACAGTAACCCTCGAAATTCCGTCTGAGGGGCAACAATTGGTACATTTGATTCAAATCAGCTGGACGAAACCATGATGCTAATTAAACCTCTCAGAGATTCAGTGCTTTACAGGCATCAATGGCATCAATGGTTCCTTAAAATATCTTAATAGAGAACTGACTGCTGACTAGCTTCCCTACTTAATTTATAGAAGGGACCCAGAAACAACCTAACAACTTCCTTAAGCACACTGTGTGGTGGGAAGGCCGTAACCTCTGTTACAGAATCTTCACTGTTCAGAATGAAAAATGTGTTCAAATTGTGACAGGTTAAGTTGTACAGCAGGTTTTGTGCCAAGTTCTTTCTCTGAACTTCTTATTCAACACATTTATATCTAACATCCTTCCAAACCTTACCCTTCTTCATGCAGTTTAGAGAAACTATATAGACTATATAAACTACAGGGCTGTGAAAAATATTGGCCCCTCTCGGATTTCATACTTTACGTGTTTGTGACTCTTAAATATTCCAGATTATCAAACATATTTAAATATTTGACATAAAATAAGTTAACACATTCAGCCATACAGGAGGAATTTTCCAACCATGGACCGCCATTTTAAGGTCATGCGACAGCATTTCAATTGGATTCAAATCTGGACTTGGACTAGGCCACTCGAAAACCTTCATTTTGTTTTTTAAGCCATTCAGAGGTGGACTTGCTGGTGTGTTTTGGATCATTGTCCTGCTGCAGAACCCAAGTGTGCTTCGGCTTAAAGTGATAATTCACCCAAAAATGAAATTTGATGTTTATTTGCTTACCCCCAGGACGACTGTCTCGAGCCCCCTGTATGCTCTTTGGCGTAGGTTACACAAACGCCGTAAGTGATCTGTTGCGTGAATACGTCACTCGTTTACACAGAGC
>JBBKCR010061122.1:0-10440 GCA_037577295.1 Ladigesia roloffi | reverse complement strand
CACACTTAAAACAAAATGGGCTAAAGTCACCCCTGTTACCTACTCCATGCATTTTAGTTCTTTCCAGAAATGCTCCTGTTCTAGTGTTCCTTCACATGGAGAAAACAGGGGTCAGAAGTTCATCAGGGTCTGTTTTTAACAAACCACCTCAGGAACAGGAGTGCTAATCTAGAGTCAGTTTCTGTGACCTCATAAATATGGAGAAATTTGATCCCAGACCCCAGACCAGCCCATGTCTCAGAAACGGCCACCTGCAGCAGTTTTTTTTTTTTACAGCTGATGACCATACTGTGTCCTAAACCATGTTCACACGTCTGATCCACCTTCAGGTTTGTACGTAAAAGATTAAGCAACATTAGCCTTGGTTCTGTGGCTCAATTTCTTAACTGAACGGAAGGCTGATCTGGGGTCAGGGGAACTCTTTAGCTGAACTGCTCCTTTAGCTTATCTACATTAGTGCCGGTAGGTTTGTCAGATCCAACTATTTTGAAATGAGAAAAATCAGAGGCTGTATCATTAAAAATGCGACACTCAAACACTTAAATGTGTGTGTTAGAGAGAGAGAAACTCACTGTAGAGGTGGAGATGGATATTCCCAACACTGCGTAATTCTGAGGACAGGTGTCGGTCTCCTGCATGATGGTCTGCAGGGTTCCTCCTAACCCACAACAGTCAAACTGAACACAGAAAGATATAAATAATCATACACATACACAACGTTTGTAAGCACTGTATACACTAGTGTGTTATAGATGACAGTACATTAAAGAACATATTAAGTTTGTACACCTGTATGTGTGTGTATGTGATTGTGTGTGTGTGTGTTCGTACAGTGTTGTGGATCAGTTTGAGGATGAAGCTGCGGACCCAGTCTTTCTTGAGGAGGTACTGAGCATAAACTGTGGCATAGAACTCACCCACATGATTGGAGAACTGTAAACAACACACAACAAAAACATCAATCATCAATACAACAAACATAATCAGAACAGCACCGCCCCCTGCCGGGCACAGTTATAATCCACACACCGCCTCTTGCAGGACACTGTGATAACTACAAAATCGTCCTGCAGGTGGCGCTGCATTTCTGGGGTCACTGAGGTCATAGACATAAAGCGTAGATGCACTTCACACTCACAGCAGCTCACTGTTCTCCAACTGATCATCTGGTTCCACCCTATCTAGGACAATGCTGATGGGGGTTTTCACTCTGACATGCCAACATCAGGACTGTGTTACCTCTCTGTGTTTGTGTGTGTGTTTGTTAGAGAGAGAAAGAGAGAAAGAGAGAGAGAGAGAGAGAGAGAGAGAGAGAGAGAGATACCTCTCTGATGTTAGCAAAGGCCAGGAAACCAGCAATGATGGTCAGTGTAGCCAGACAGGTTAACAGGCCGCTGTACTGTAGAGAAAAAAAAACAGAAGGAATCATCTTTACTAGCACCCATTCATTCACCCATCCATCCCTCCACCTGTTCATCTATCTATCCACACATCCATCTATCTGTTTATCCACCCACCCATCCCTTCACCTATACACCTATTTATCCATCTAGCTGTCTATCCAATTGTCCCTCCACCCATCCGTGTTTCTGTCTATCCACCCTTCCTTCTGCCTATCATTTCATATATAGCTGGATACTGTGTGTGTGTGTGTGTGTGTGTGTGTGTGTGTGTGTGTGTGTGTGTGTGTGTGTGTGTGTGTGTGTGTGTGTTTTCTCACCACACCCAAAGCTGATTTGTTTTCTTTCCAGGAGCCAAAGTCTCCAATCAGGGCTATGAAGATCATCAAAGCTCCGGCGGCCGTCAGCACAGACGTGGCTGCAGAGCACAGAGAGGATTTCTAAACAGCTGCACGTCCAGAGAAATGCAGACAACTGGCCATAAATCAGCGGAACACAGACCCTCCTCAGATCTCAAGTTAAACCTGATCTTCGCTCAGAGGCGTCTCCAGAGGCCTGTGATGACCAGCAGCTTCAGAAAGAGATTTTAGCAGAAGCTGAGCTTTACCACTGCTGGTCTGATCATCAGAAGCCTGCCGATCAGTGTCGGCATCTCGGTCTGGTGTTATCTGTTATTTATATATTATTTCTTTACTTGTGGAAGCTGCCTGTCTTAAACACCATCTACAAACAGCAAAATGTGCGCTCATTCTGTGCTTATTTTGCAAAGGCCTGACTGACCGAAACACTCCAACACTAACTGAATGCAGAGATAAGTTTAAGGTGGAATCGCTTGAGCAAATGTAAGAAAATCTAACATTATTGTTTATTATCTTCATAACAAAAGCATAATTACCAAAAATAAAATGATTCGTTTTTAAATCCATATTGTAGGGTCCTTCAGCGCTGAACATCAGATATAAACCACCAGAGAAAAGTGCCATGCCAGCCAGCTGTGTGTGAGAGAGAGTGAGACAGAAAGAGACAGACAGAAAGAGAGGGAGACAGAAACAGAGAGAACAGAGAGAGACAGACAGCGATTGACTGATATGTTGCGTCAGTTCAGTATTTCTTCATATTTTCATGTGAAATAAATAGAAATATCCCCCACCCCCCCTTAACAGGCCTCTTACCACAAAAAGGATGTTAAAGATGATGAGGATGAATTTGCACAGCTGCCCACATGTGTCCAGAGCCATCGCTGACACTTCTGCTTGTCTGGTAACTCCTGAAACACAGGGCATGTTTTTGTAAGCGAGCTCCTCCCCTTACAAGAAACAGCATCTCTAAATTAGGGGAGGGGTCAGCAAACTAACTAAAGTTCATAACACACAATAACCAAATAAAACTGTAGACTGTATTATAATTACAGTAAACCACCACAAACTTCAGTTAAAGTAATAAAGCATATTAAACTACAGTAAAGCTACACTAAAGCACTAAATTACATTACACCACAATAAACATCCGTAAAATATATGAAACCAACATCAGCCACAGAAAATGACCATGAACTATGGCAATCTATGGTAAACTACAGTAGAACAGAGTTTTGGTTATTTATGGGTTGCTTCGGAACTATGTGTGAGGTCTCCGTGGGTGAGACAATGAGTGTGTGTGTGTTTACCTGTGTGGCTTGCCCACACAAGACACACACAAACAGAGATGCATCTGCACTTCTCTAACTTGAGTGTAACTGAGTGTGTTCTTTCCAAAGGCTGCTACACTAATCTGATCTCCACGGATAAACACAGTTCAACACAGCTATACTGTACATAGTTAACACAGTTAAACACAGCTGAACGCAGTTAATACACCATTAAACACAGTTAATACACAGTTAACACATTTATTACAGTTAATACACAGTTAACATAGGTAAACACAGACAATTAGGCACAGATAAACGAAAATACACATGGGTAACACAGTTAAACACCAATAATACCCAGTTATACACAGCTGAAATTTAAACACAGTTGGACATAGGAAACACACTCCTACAGCAGCCCTCCTTCACATGAACGTTTACAGAGCAGCCAGTCTGCAATTTTAATGACCTTAAACGAATTAAACACACGTTTAATTAAACAATAAATTTATGTTCTTAAAGTAGGGTGTGAATACACACACATTCGCACATTCTCACATTCTCACACAAAAACACATTCACACACACACTCGATGGAATGGAAAATTACAATTTTTATCTGCTCTTGACGTCAACCTCGAGGAGTGAGTGTGTCAGAACTCACCGATCTGATGGATATTTCCTCGCCGAATGTATGCGTGTGTGTGTGTATGTATTCTGATACGGCAGCTCTTCAGCGTTCAGCTTCGGCCCCGCCCCCTCGGTCAACCGAGCGCTGTGATTTGCGGAATTGCGACCCGCCTGTATACCGGTGGGGAGTCTGTAACTGTGGTTCCGTTACTGCAGAAACGAAAGCAAATCTTACCGGAATTAAATCATACACGACACGCACACACACACATTTGCCCTCCAGCTGCACGTTGAAAATGAGGAATTATAGAGTCTAGTGGAAGTGGGAGAGGAGTTTCAGGCTGTAATGTTTGAGAGGAGAAGAGCTATAGAGTCTGATATTAGAAGAGGAGTTTGTGTGGTGACAGGACAGGATGGAAGATGATTGTGCAGTAATAATCTGAAGAGTTAATGGTTTACAAATGATCACATAAATACAGTTTTCAGATTATTTACTGTTGGCAATAGTTGTGCTGCTGTGCTTTGCATGTGTACCGTGTGTAAAACACTGCACCAAAATAGCACTTTGTCATCTGGTTTTTACACAATCTTAAAGTGGTTCTGGGGCTTCTAGGTTACTAAGTGTGAGCAGTTAAGATAATGGTCCACTAAGAATGAGTGCGTGTGTGTGTGTTCAGTACTTAAACAAACTATATATTTTTTGCTTAATAAGGATCCAGACTTCATTTAATACAAAATGTCAACAAAACATTATTTTCTCCACTCCACCCATGAGCTCCTGTTCAGTTAGACTGCCCATGCTGCCTGGTAGTAACAACAGAGAGAAGAAGTTTCCCACTTTAATTCAAGTAACTCCAGGTTCTGTTCCATTCATAACAAGACAAACTCTCATCTGTTACTGTGAGAGTGTTCACTTTACAGGCCATGAGTTTGGGCCCATTCCTGAGTTTCATAAAAGACTCATTCGAACATGTATTACAGGAAACAATTAGAAATATAAAACAAATATAAATGACTGGTGTGAAGTGTAATGATATGCGCTAAGTGCATTTTTTAATGATGTGAAAATTAATGTACATGTTTCATCAAAACCACTATTGCTTTCAAAATGTTCATGTCCAAACTCTCCCAGCACATTTTCAACCCCTCAAAAAGTTCTGTTTCATTTGCAGGAGCTTGTCTGGAATTTGTTGGTCCAATTTATCCCTGCAGCTCGATGGGAGAGAGATCTGGAGACTGGAGAGGCCAAAACATATTTCTCTAAATATTCTTCTTTTCTTTGTTCCAGACAGAATTTTGGCACAGTTTTGAAACTTTGTCCTTTTTCATGATTAACACAAAATGAATGTCAGTTACTAAAAAAAAGTGCTGATATGTCTCCTCAAAAACAATAGTTTAATCCTTCCAGGCTAAATAAAGTATTACCAGAAACTGAAAATGAGCTCAAACATCTGGCCTGCCGTGTGTCGGACACCTCTCGCTGTGGTCTTTCAGCTCATACACACACACTCTGGTTTTTACTGATTTCACTAAAACAGAATTAATATCAGGGAGGAGTTCTAAACGCTGGAAAGTCTTAATCTTGAGAACAGTCACTGAAATAAGTCCTGGGAAAATGGGCTTAATTCTTTTATGGCCAGAAAACAAGCCTGAGAAAACAATGTGTGAGAGAAAGTAGTGAGTTTGTGTGTGTGTGTTTGTATTTCAGCAGGTAAACCGGTTAAAACTAGTCTGTGAGGTGTGTCTGCACTTTGCATACACAGTTCTGTTACTGCAGAAACGAAAGCAAACCTCTCTCTCTCTAACTCTCTCACACACACACACCCCCTGAAAAAAACCCCACAGGAGCATCGACACAGGAGCTCAATAAAGACATATAGTACTATGCAAAAGCCTCTGCCCCTATGAAAATTACGATGAAGTGTCTTTCTGCTAGCAAAATTAAAAGTAGAATGCAAACAAACAAGAAACAGTAAAATGTATCATGATTAGTTTGTTTGCAGGAACAGTAGATATTTTGTGAGCTGATTAGGAAAATACAGGCTCGGTTTGTAAAAATCCATCAGCAACTCCCAATTTCATTTAATGAGGTTTCTGGTGGAAACCAGGAGCAGACGAAAGCAAATCTTACTGAATTAGTCACACACATTTTGCCAACACATGTAAAACACAGCCAAACTGACTGAGCTCTCATGAATAAACAAAAACTAGTACACATCAACTGGATCCCTTTTCCTTTCAGACCGAGGAGTTCTATTGTCTAATGGCAGTGGGAGAAGAGTTATAGGGTCAGATGTGGGACAGGAGAACAGACATATTGTCTGATGTTAGTAGAGGAGGAACTCTAATAGTAGTAGAGGAGTCTGTGTGGTGTAGGATCACAATTCATCGAAATTTGATACCGTTGCATTAAAAAGTGAATTAATTTTGAGCCAAGACAGAGAGTCACCTTTATTCTCATCTGGATACAGATCCCTCTGAGAACAAAGAGGCTCTGGTGGTATCTCCCCCTAAAACAGACCCTCTAACCTTCAAAGAATTTTTATTGCGCCAATTCACAGATAAGGGTTCCTCTCTCTCTTCTCTCACCAAATACACACACCCTCCCCCACACAGACATTCCAGAACTCAGAGAATTTCTCAACCAAAAGCAGACAC
This sequence comes from Ladigesia roloffi, assembly GCA_037577295.1. Lineage (NCBI taxonomy): Eukaryota > Metazoa > Chordata > Actinopteri > Characiformes > Alestidae > Ladigesia > Ladigesia roloffi. Next base: position 4,122 of record JBBKCR010061122.1, on the reverse strand, counting down.
AGGGTTTTCTGTTAAAAATATGCATTCTTTAATTTCTGTCTTTCTGATAAGTATTATTGTTTAATGTGCATGTAGACCCCAAGCACTGATGCTTTGAATCCATATTCATACTCTTTCCTCAAGTGCCTTCCCTTTTCTTCTGACTGAGAATGAATGTGGTTTGGCTCAGAAGGCTCAGGGAGACCAAGTCTCCAAAATGGACAAAATAACCTTTGTCATATATGATCATTATTTGTTCAATTAGGGAAAGGTCATGCTACCCAATAATCTTAAACCACTTTGTATCTAAGCAGTCTTTACTTTTTGTGTTACTTACATGTTTATAACATTAAGTATGTGTATTGGAGAATGTATTCAGGAATCCAATCACAATCCTTAATATGCTCTTTTAAATGTATGCTTGTTTGATGTCTATGTGATCCCTAGATCACAACAGAATCAAAAATACACATCCCAATATCTGGCTAATATAAGAATTATAAACTGTAATTTGTTAATGAGAAGTTCCACAGGTGGAATCAGATGATATGCTGCCCTCCCCCTCATAAAGGAGCAAGGAAGGCCTGTAATTGGCCAAAGTGACAATGATGGGAGTATCAAGACATCCCACCCCCTTCCAGGCTCTGTGTGGCCATAAAAGTCACAGATCCTGACCAGACCTTTGAGCAGTGTTCTGAGCAGTGTTTGACCAGCACCAGGAGCAGTTTTTCAGCAGTTTGGGGAGGAGCAGCATTCATGACCATGGACCAGAGCATCAATGGAAGAAGATCCCCAAGACAAACCAGCCATCTGCACCCCCGCTGCACCAACTGCACTGCTCCACCAACTCCAAACTCCATAAAGACTCCAAACTGCAACTTCATCATCTTCACATTGCTTCATCTCTTCCAAATCTTCCAAATTCCAAAGAACTCCGAAACTCCAAGCAGCAACCTGCATCCAATTCTGTCAAATTTTGAAGCTTCCTTCTGCAACCCTCCAGATTAGTGACTAAGTATAACAGTTAATTTCTCATTTTGATAACTTTGGTGCGACAATCTGGGTACTTCTGATTACTGGGCTGTTCTTGCTTTGTGAAGCCGCTGTCCAGGAAGGTTTTAGCATATTCTGTAATCTGTTTCAATATCACTACTCCATTATTATTCACATTTACTATATTCTGTGTTTGTCTGTTGTATGTCTGTCTACTGTGGTGAATAAATGTTGTCTTTGCGTGATCAATGATTCATTTTATTGTTCAGATAAGGCAGAGTCACTTCTCAGGTTTAATTCATTACCTTGCTCTTTAGAGTCATAATAATTAGCTAAAATCCCCTTTTCAATTAATATACCTTCTAAAAGCCAACCTCTTTTTAACAGCGCAATTAAGAAGAGTTTTCAGGGTTAATTAATGTACTCTGTCTGAACTATTTCGCAGGCCGAAAAGTTCATGCAGATGCTTAATGCCCTGCATCATAGAAAATCTAATTAATCAACGAATTAATCAAATTATAATTGATTATTAATCAGTCAGTTAAGTACAGGGTGAATCAGCCTAAACTGATTCTGATGGAGAAATATCTTAATTAAACTAAAATATATCCCAGTATTATTATTAGTAGGGAATATTGGGATTGAGCCGAATATGAATATTTAATTTTTAATAAACCACTACAGTGGTGAGAGGACAGGATGGAAGAAGATTGTGCAGCAATAATCTGAGAAAATGGTTTACAAATGGTTTACAAATCAGTACAAACTTCAGATTATTTATTTTGGCAAGAATTGTAAGGGACTGAGCTCAAGGAACCAAGGAGCAACAGGTTGGTAGTGCAAAAATTAAGAATGTGGATACCATATAAACAGAATAAGTGAAAATGACTGCACAGTCTATAAACATATAAACATACATCCAACTCAAAAAACAATAGACATAACAGTCCAAAGAAATGAACACAAAACAAAAGGATTCCCATTCTCCCTGTTCAGTCCACACTCTGCCCCAATTCTCCAGCTGCTGCATTTTAAGTAGCTCCACCCTCTGCCACCTTCTTTGTCAGACCAGAGCAGGCCTCAACCCAACAGGTAACTCAAACAACGAAACATAAATTAATGCAAGTAAGTGACAACTATGTTGACTGCATGTGCACGCTTCATTGAGTAAACATAACTGTGACTAATAAAGGAACTTGTAAATCAAACTGTGTGTTTTAATTGAAAGTTTTTGTAAACCAAGAGCAACTGAACAAGTGCTAGGCTATTTGTGAGGGTAGTGTAAACTTTCCTGTGAGGCTGTAGAGTCGGCCATCACCCCTCCCCCCCTTCAAAGCTCACACTGGGACAGCGAGAGAGATAGTCAGCCTTGCAGTTGTCTATTCCCGAAATGTGGGAGATGATGAAGCGGAACGGCTGCATTGCCAGGTACCACCTGGTTATTCGTCCATTGGTGTCCTTCATCTTCTCTAACCATTGAAGGGCTCTGTGATCCCTCTCCAGAGTGAATTCCTGTCCTAAAAGTTAGTATTTAAGAGAGTCCAAGACCCACTTAATCCCTAGAGCCTCCTTCTCCAATGTAGAATATTTCACTTCCCTAGGAATCAATTTAAAGCTGATAAAAGCCACAGGATGTCGATCATCTATGGGTCCCTGCAGGAGGACTGCCTCAGACAGGGCCATGAGACCTCTCTCTATCTCTGGTGTGTGTGTGTGTGTGTTTGTGTGAGGGGCTGGGGTGGAACACATAACCAGTGATGATTGGTGTATCTGTACACGTGGTGTAACTGGGAATGAGATGATTGGCTTTAGTAAATATTGAAATATAATTTTTATAATCTTGACATGCGCTGGCTCGAAGAACGAAAATAACGCTACGTGTGTCCTACTACTTAAAGCGCTACACGCGCGCGCTGACACACGTATGCAACCCCCCACCCCACCGGAATGTTTTATTTTTATATTGTATTAAATTTGATTTTTTTTTTAGAGTAACATAATAATTACTTGCTTGGTGATAAGTTACTTTTATAATGATGTAATTAAGTTACTAACTCAGTATTTGTGAGAAGTAACTAGTAACTATAACTAATTACTTTTTTAAAGGTTCTTGCCCAACACTGCTTATAAGTGTGAGCAGATAAGCTAATGGTCCACTAAGTGTGAGTGTGTGTTCAAAACTGTGTGGCACTCTGTGTTCTTGAAAAGTTCAGAACGACCTTCAGCCTGAGATGCACATACCAAAAAAGCCCGTTTCCAAAGAAGTTGGAATACTTTCCAAAAATCTGTAATTTGCTACTTCACTGGAACCTTTATTTAACAGGCAAACGGACAAAGCAAATGTATTCAGTGTTTTCACTAATTGTGGGAGTGGAGATTTAGCCCATTCTTGCTGTATACATGACTTGATTTGTAATTTATGAATTGGCATTGTCCTGCTGAAATATAGAGTTCCTGGGAAAAGACATGGTCCTGATTGAAGCATGTGTCGCTTGATTGAAGCATGTGTCTCTAAAATTCCAATGTAAGCCTTCATTACTGGTGCCTTCACATATATACATGTGCCGACATGCCATGGACTCTGGTGCCAGGGGCGTAGCACATTTGCTAAAATGTGATTCCATCCCCCACAGTTTTGTCAGATTATATTGTATTAAACTGGTTAAATTGTATTTATAAATTGGCATCCCTATCTCAGAACCCCACACTTTTGGAAAGCTAGATACGCTCCTGTCTGGTGCCCTCAGACCTCCACTGATCCTGATTTTGGACCTGTGCTGACAACAATCTGGGTGTTTTTTTCCCAAAACAAGCTGAAACCTGGACTCATCTGGCCACGGAACATATTTCTATTGTATTTCAGTCCATCTGAGTAATCCCATAAAACTGGGTGATGTTTCTGCACAAAATTGCCATGTGGCTTCATCTTTCCATAATACAGCTTCTGCCTTTGGTCATTAAAATCTGAGATTTCCCTTGATTTTCTGAATCTTTTCACAAAGTTATTAACTGTAATTGGTTATAGTCCTGAATTGTTTGCTAAATTGCGCTGAGAAACATTGTTTTTAAGCAGATTGTGACGGCCACCTCGTCTCCGTCACGCCTTCCCCGTGTTCCCTCTCCTGAATATTAGTTGTCCCTATACTTCTG
>JBBKCR010061073.1:0-10442 GCA_037577295.1 Ladigesia roloffi | reverse complement strand
ATAGATAGATAGATAGATAGATAGATAGATAGATAGATAGATAGATAGATAGATAGATGGATAGATAGATAGACAGACAGCCAGATGGATAGACACTGTTGACATGTACCTGACCAGTCAAAGGTATTTTAAACACACTGATGTTCTACACGTTTGCATGTTTCTCCTGTAATATTAACTAAAAATACACTCAACACATTAACAGCATGTCTATCTAAATATAAAGGGAATATATATTATAATTTTAATTATAAGTGTAATGTAAATCACAATGCTGAGCTATTTAGTGACAGCTCGTGTGATGGAACAGTAAGGGTAGTAAAAACGAGGGCGGCCAGAAGGTTAAATTGGCCAGAAATTTAGGTTCACTTCTTGAACACCTTCCCGCAGCACTGCTGATTTAACCAAAGTACCACCTGCACCCTGTCATCTCAATGGAATTACAAAAATGTATAATCATCAAATCTCAAGAGGTGTATCTGATCTTTCCGAGCAGGTTTCAGCACTTATTCTTTTCAGCCTCAGCATACAAGATTTCTTTAAGTTATTCCAGTTCATTCATTTACTCCATTTTCAAGAGTGGCACTAAACTTAGATCGACACGGCTGAACAGCCGAAGCCGCTATTAGACTCAAACCGATTTTATTACAAAGGGAAAACCTTACAAAGGGAAAAAGTCCTACGATTAGGAATAAAGCAGCTATACAAATGTAAGTGCACAGATCAAGAAAGCCCCTTGGTGTGCCAGTTAAAGAAACACTGAGTTAAAATGTTAACACACATACAGAGACACACACACACACACACACACACACACGCAAACACAAATAAACAGTTTCTGTCAATATTTCACTCTGGACTTACTGGTGGTCCCTGATCTCCAGTGGGCCCTGGAGGGCCATTCTGACCGGGTGCTCCAGGAGCTCCTGGACCTCCCTGCAGAGAACAGACAACAGCTGTAATAACAGAAAACAACTCACTTTCAACATGAAAAAGCACCGAGCAGTTAAATCAATGTTGTTCTACGGCATAGTGGTGAGATGAAAGGAAAATTTTGCAGGCGTAGACAAAAGACAACGACGCTTTGGGATAACAGTTAAAAAAGCCACAGTAAGTGGCTAGTGTTCACAATTTGGAGCCATTAGAGAGAGGATGGGTAGAACACTAAGAAAAGACTAAGAAAAGAACACTTGAACAATGGAAGGATGGATGGACAGACAAATGGAGGGATATATTCATTAAAGCATTTTTTTAATATATACTACAAAATTAAATGCCTTAATTTTAACCCTTTAATTTCCCATTCAGGAAATAAAGTATAACTAGGGAAAAACTGCACAGAATAAGGCTGATTAAGGAGTTAAACTACTGAATTTTACCTTTAAAAATTTGCCTCTTAACAAATAATAAAACTGTCAGGTCCTGTTTGCGGCTACTAGATGCCATCCTTTCTATGCTTTTGTTTTGTGTGGAACTTTTATTATGACGTTCTGAGCATGGCTGGCCCGAGTTTCAGCTGGCCCGAGTGCTCAGAGAAAATGACGATTGTGTTGTGATTGGTTTATGCTATCCGTCATCGTGAATCTTATGTTATACGTTCTCCTATCTCCTTTTGTCCATAGTCTGGCCCTCGTGCCTTTGTTTGGTTTTGTATTTTTGAAAATAAAGGAAAGAAGATGAATGTGAATGTATGCCTTTGCGACTGCCCTCATTTGAGAGAAATGTCAACGTGATGAAAACTGCCTGAATTGAAGATTAATGAAATAAACTCTCAGGCATTACATCTAATCTTAAGGTTAAATTAAGAGGTTGGGTTAACAAAAGGGATAAGCACATTTTAGGTACATTTTATGTTGTAGAGAGAGTTGGTGTAGAGAGAAGGAAGAGTAAGAAGTGTGGACAATAGTGTGACGGTCGGTGTGTGCGTGTGTGTGTGTGTGTGTGTGTGTGTGTGTGTGTGTGTATCTGGGTGTGTACTCACAATACTCCCTGGGGGACCCGTTCTGCCTTGGGGTCCGTCTTTACCCGGCAAACCCTGTAGGGCAGGACACACTAATTGCTGACATTCAAACCATTTGCAAAATAAAGACTCTCAGCCAATCACTGCTCATTATTCTGCCAATCAAAGGAAAAACTTCGGCAAAGAGAAAACAGAGGCTGTACAGTGCTCGTGTATGAAATTTGACAACATTCTGTACAATGAAAAGTATTAATGCACTCATATGCGGTCAGTGCAGCTACAATTCCATCACTTAGTAAGTAATGTTACCCTTGGTCCTGGAGGGCCCTCCCGGCCTGGAGACCCCGGGGTTCCTGGCACTCCCTGCAGAGGAAAACATAACAAGAGGAGAGTGTGATCAGAAAAACACTTTACAGAGAAACAGTAGGGTATATCATCACCTAATATACACTGATCACCACAACATCAAAATCTCATTATCAGTGTTTATCTCATTACAGCAGCAACTGTCAAGGGTTGGAATATCATAGACAGCAAACGAACAATCAGGTAATGTTGGGTCTTCCCAGTATACAGTGGTCAGTGCGACCAGAACTGGTCCAAGGAAGGACAGTCAGTGACCCAGTGGGCCTTCAAAGCTCAAAGCTCATTCAATTGCATGGGTAGCGAAGTCTAACCAATCGGGTTCAGAGCTGCTGTGTGCATGTGGACAACAGAACTTGATCATAGAGCAAAAGAAAAAGGTATTCCTGTGTGATGAATCACATTTTGGATGAGTGGGTCATTTTGTGTGGAAGAGATGGCACCAGGATGTAAAAAAAGGCCAGCAGAGGAAGTGCGATGCTCTGGGCAATGATCTGCTGGGAAAGATTGGGTCCTGCATTCATGTAGATGTAAGTTTAACATTTACCAGCGACCTAAACATTGTTTCAGACCTTATTTTCAGTCTAGTCCCTGAACCTGACCAGTTTTAGAGGAATGTTCACACTGTGACCTATTTAGGAATCATTCAAGCAGAACAAAGAGCGTCTAACTGAAGTCCTGAACCAGTGAAGAACCAGGAGCAGATGGTTCCAGATGATCAGGCGGTGATCAGTATACTGGTGGTGCTGAATGCTGAGCTGGAACTCCTTTATCTAAGCTCCTTGTATCTTAAGGCACATTGCAGCCTGTCACACTGAAACATTTCTTGACTGAGATGTTGCCAACAAAGTAACAGAAAGGGTGGGAAGGCAGGTGTGCGGAGTTTACCTGAGTCCCTCGTGGTCCTGCTTCACCTTTCTCCCCTCTCTCACCTGCGGCACCCTAACACACACACACACACACACACACAGACACACACAAAAAAATGCTCAATAGCCCATAGCTCAATCTCATATTAAACATATTAGTAACTATTTCCAGTCCTGCTCCCTGTCACTGATTTTTATAAACAGTTCTGTCTGTCCATTTTACTGCTCTTTAAAAGCCATTCTTTTGCATTATATTCACTTAAAAATCATTTACAGGGTAAGAACAGCCTGCACTTTCAACATCTGTCAGCACATCAGTGAACAGCAAACCCTGTAATTACAGTACTGTACCATACATCATCCACTTACAGCAGCATGGAGATATATGATGGGTATTAGGACACTCAAACCTCCCACACCTCCCACTCTCTTTTTCTCTCTATCTCTCCCTCTGTTTCCTCTCTGTCTCTCTTTCTCTCTCTCTCTCACACACACCCTTTTAAAGACATCACCACTTATATTAATGTGTCTTCTTAGACAGACACAATTGCCTCTCAAAAAATTATTAAATATCTGAAAATCTAGGATTCACAGGGCTGACCTCCATCTATTTTCTACCCCTTTATCCTACACTCTGGGACAGGGGTGGATGGTTGGGGGATGGCGCCTATCCCAACTGCTACGGGCAAAGGCAAGTTACACCCTAGAAAGTCGCCAGCACGTCACAGGACCACACACTCACACACATTCACACCTCGGGGCAATTTAGTGTGCTCAATCAACCTATTCCCAATCAGGCATACTTTTGGTGGTGGGAGGAAATCGGAGCTCCCGGAGGAAACCCACACGGTCAACGGGAGAACACACACTCCACACAGAAAGACCCTGTGCCCAACCCGGGCGTCGAACCCAGGACCTTCTTGCTGTGAGGTAACACTGCTAACCCTCTAACTTTGTAACCTCATTTTTTACAAAAGCTGCATGTTTTTTCAATCTGAAAGAGTAAAAACATTTCATTATGGTAACTGATGTTAAGATTATGATGTGTAGACAGTTGCATGCATTTTTTTAAACAATCTGACAGTGAGAGTGTGATATTTAATATGCATTACGATTACATCCAAGAGCCATCGATTTCAATGTATATGTTTGTAGTTGTTACCGGAGAGCCTCTGATGGATCTCCCACTGGGGCCCTGGGGGCCCGGAGGTCCCTGAGGTCCTGGTACTCCAGCGTCTCCCATTGCACCAACTGGTCCCTGTATACAAAAATTCCACATCACAACCACAGATACACAAATATAACTTTTATTTGCTGTGTTGCAACTTGGCTTGATTGTGGGTAGAACTGTACCACGGGACCAGGCTCTCCGCGATCTCCTCGCGCTCCTCTGATACCACTACCCCCCTGTCGAACACACACACACACACACACAAACAATACTGTAACCTAAAAGTGTCTGAGTTCGCTACATCTAAGCCAGTGTTCAAACACACTTAGAAAAATAGTAACAGTTATTACTACTTATACTTAGAAGTACTACTTATATAATTACATACTACATATATAATTACATATATATCGTTACACATTTACATATTCTGTTATAATTGATATGCTCCTAAAGATGTTCCTAGCAAAACAAGAAAGAAGGATAGCAAGTGGCTTTGGAAAAAAATACTTACAAATAACAAACAATGATGGAAAAACAAAAGAATTCAGTTCCAAAATGACATTTTCACTCCCCACTCTTTAATAATCACAAATTCCTCTCGGGTAACGCCACTTTCCAATACAACATATAGCCCATTCACAATACTACGGGTCTCAGAGACATTTACGACGATAAGGGTCTAATGTCATTTAATGATCTTAAAACTCGTCATAATGTACCGGGAACCTCTTTTTTCATGTATTTCCGCATCAGATCAGCTCTCAAGTGTCATGGTGCCTCTTACAGGGAGAACTTCCACTACAACCATTATGTAAGTTGCTTACTGGAAACCATGGTCCATGCTCTGCCTCTCATATTTATACATTTATACTAGAATCCTTGTACAATACCCTAATTATGATCACAGTATTGTCAAAGGACATGAACAGTAATGTGCAAGATGTACTTTTCCATCATACATGGAAAGCAAAATTTCTCTTCTCAACAAATCCAAATCATCAGATACACACACACAGAATTAATCTGACACATTAAAAAATCCCAATATTGTGACCTATGTTTACAAGGAACACTTGGCACTTTTTGGCACCATTCCAACAGCAACTACCCAGCGATATATCTACTCTAACGGACTTACATATTACTCTCTCTCTGAATTCGTTTTTCTTTAATGATTTTTCTGAACTTACACAAAGGAAACATTTGTTATTATAGTCAAGCTGGGTCACTCTGACACACCGGCGACTTGATTCCTTCAGGCTAGGGGTGCAGGATTAGGGCCAAAATGATAATCACAATCATATTTATCAAACCCTAACTTAACAATGCTTTCAGTTCAAACTAAAACCGCAAATAAAATAACTAATAAATAATAAAATATAACATAAGGGCTAAAAAAATAATTTGCAATTGCAGAGTGCAATCATGAAGTGCATAAAAATAATAAAAAATAGCCTATGCATAGGCACATACAACAAGGAAATATGGGGTGCCAATTTAGATGTGTCATTTTTCATTATTTTCACACATTTAGAGATAATTTAAATAAATAATAATTAATTAAAAAACTAAATGTTTCACTCTAAATTAAAACGTTGCACTTTTAAAAACTGTCAATGTGGAATTTTAATGTAGCCTTTTTACAAACAACAAGATATGCTAATATGCTAAGCCGCAGGATTACAATTGGCTGTTACTTAGGAGGGGGCTAGACGGTGTGCTGTGGTTTTTTCCCTCACCAACAAGGAGGATTTGACTTAAATGATCTTAAATCTAAATGTTAAATATGAAAATATATCACACACTCTAAATGTGAAACTTTACTGTTAGATAAAGCTCGGTGACACCTTTCCAACAACCCATCTTGTGCCATAATAGCCCCTGGAGATCCAGAGTTATTTGTCAAAATCCGTTCACCTCAGACAAAAATAATGGGACACCCGGGCGAGGTGAATGGGTTTCAGCGAATAACTCCAGATCTCTGGAGGCTATTAAAGCAAACAAGTTTTTTTTAAAGCTTTCATCTAGCTCTAACTGTGAAGTTCCATGGAGATTGGTGGTTGCTCTGAGGTATAAGCGTGATCCGTGTGGGACTAAAGTATTGGGACATGTGGGCAAGGCGAGCAGTTTTCGACTACTACCTCTAGATATCCTGGCTGTAGAGCCCACTATTCAATTGTTAATATCGAATTGTTAATATCTTCTTAATTTAACGTTGGCAGCCAAAATCGTGAGGGTGATTAAAATTTGATTAAGAGTGCAGCCCTATTTTAGATTCTGGAATATCTCCAGGTTGTGGCATAAGCCTGAGTCTTCAGCATTATTTAGTTCCCTACTGCATTATACAGCTACGGAAAATATAAGAGACTGCAAAAATGATTAGTTTCTTTGATTTTATGTTTATAGCCGCAAGTATTATATGGAACAGCTTAGCCTTTGCTTTTAAATTTAATTTCCAAATAAAACTATTGTTCTTTAACAGATCATTTTAAAGGAAGTGACAAAACAACAGAGTGATGCGGTGTTTTCAGAACTTGAATTATTCAAAGAAAACAAATCTCTTGTTCGCTCTAATACAAAATGGAAATAATGAACTTTGACGAACTTCTAGTTGTTCTTCAGCGTCCAGCTGGTCTCACTGTGAGAGGAGAGTGTGGATTACAGCAGTGTTTTATACTTTTCCTCAGTAAATAAGATGTGATTCAGGTGATCACTAATCAGTCCCTCATAAAGCAGAGTGAGGAGCTTATGGAATAATTTAACACACACTGGCCTGGAATGGTTTCACACTCATAGAGACGCTGATTTCAAAGTGAATTGCAGCAGTCTCTTATTTTTTCCAGAGCTGCATCTCTTCTCAGCTCACTTACATAGAATGGAACCGAAACATTCAGAATTCTGACCATGTTCGGGCTTGTGGACTCATCAGCATTCAAGGAAAACGTTCTTCTTCTTAACAGATCAGATAAGCAGCGTCTGAACCGAGGGGCAATGCCAGGGGTGTTAACACAGCCTGTCTGGGCTTCGGAGTCAGTCAGTCCTGAGAAAGCATTTATGACTTTTTTTTTTACATAAATCGACCAGTGGTTGGACAGTTAAAGGAGAGAGAATGGTGTGCAATGAAATATATATTCTGTTACACACATATTTTCTGGTACATGGTCAGGTACGAACGGTGTAGTGGCAGTTGTTGCCAGTCTGTCTCCAGCAGTTTCCTGTATCCAAGCCCATTAGTTTTGACACGCCTGTCAACCACGGTTGTTTCTACCAGGTTCAATACACTTTGATATGATCTATCCATCCGTTCCTCAGTCTGAAACCCTTGTTTATAGCTTTGGAAATTGTCAAAGCCCAACTTTCAGAGCCATAAAGAAAAGCTTTCAAAACAGTGCATGTGGCTTAACAGGCCTGCAATTATTTCTCACTCCCATTTTGTACAAATATCGAAATTCAGTCGAAAGTCTGCATGTAGAGTCATTTCAAGCAGTAAGTGGCTCTTACCAAGCCATTTATGGTTAATATAGGCTGGCTATGTAGAAGCATCATTACTAAATCACTTAACATTAAACAAATCAATTAAACCGAATTAACTGAAGCATTTTTTTCAGAACTGATCTGAGCTTTTATATGTTGTGTGTTTTTCTTGGTGTCTCCACATTTGTGTTTCTCAGCATTTTGTCCTTTTCCAGCCACCTTAGTCGTGACCTCATACTCTCTCTCCAACATGTTTTAAAGATGACGTGACCATCTTCTTTCTCTCTTCATATTTTACAGAGGAGACTTATCTGCAGGCTTAAGGAAGCCAAATTTAAGACTTTTTAAGACTTTTTAAGACTTTTTAAGACCCTACATTCACAAAATTGCAAACAGCATGTGACCACCTTACAAATAGTTGGAACACTTTTTGGAACTGAAATCGCTGAAAAATAACTGAAAGTGCCTGTATTTCACAACAAAAACATTATAGACTACTAAGTAATAAGAACATTCCGATTACATTGAGAAAAAAAGGCAAAACACTAAATTACACAAAAAGGCAAAACACTAAATTACACCAAAAGGCAAAACACCATTTAGAAATTTGCATAATTCTTTAGAGATTATCAGAAACATTTGTTTATAGAGTCTGTGGTTTTTTAAGACCATTGAACTCTGGATTTAAGAATTACTTAAATCATTTTTAAAGATATATTTCAGGCCTTAATTTTGTAAAATCTAATCTTAATTTAAGGATCCGCGGATACCCTAACCCTTATTTTTTTAAAGATCAATGCTCTGCCCTTGATCAACCCATATGAAATGTGAATATTCACACTGGACTGGATATAAATGGACATTTTGATGTTGGGCTTTTTGCCAAAATTCCCTACAGGCTCAAACAAGAAGCGGTGCCAAAAAACATGGAATATAAAGAATAATAAAACAAATCTTAAGAAACGATTGTGTGATTGCAATTACTCATGACATTTTCGGCATATGGGGACTTTTATGTGTTTATGTTGGAGGCTTGAGGAACATTAAGTGATTTTCAGAGCGAACATGGAGGTCGGGTGCTTACCGGGGGTCCGGGGGGCCCGGGGGGGCCTTTAGAGTCTTGAGTGCAGGTGCAGGCCCGAGGAAGAGCCGGGCAATCCGCCTCCTTTCTCTGGAGGAAACAAAAACATAAACAACAACAAAAATAAGAACAGGTTTGACTTGAGAACTGGGTCTCAACATATTTACACAAAAGAGCTTCACCCACACAGTCAGACTGTCTGAGCAGCTTCTACCTGTTATAATCTATTATATATAAGCAGAATCAGAAACCTTTATTTATCCCGAAGGAAATTGTTTATAATGTCTAGTCACAGAAACTGCCAAATGATTTTAATGCATTTTGAGAACAAATGGAGACAAGGCCTAAGCTGCTGTATTTCATTTTGTGCCCATACACACATGAACACACATATACACACACACACACACACACACACACACACACACACACACACAGTTGACAGAGAGAGAAAGCTCACCAGACTGGGAAGGTCGCAGCACTTGTCTCGACGAGCCCACGATGTACTACACACAATATCGAACGACTGCAGCTGAAACTACACACAAACACAAACATTCAACCAAGAGAGTCGAATAAGAAGGCATCCAACCTATAAACATGAAAACGAACCAGCGAACAAGCAACGAACAAGCATTTCACTGCATATCGTACTGTGTATGACTGTGTACGTGACAAATAAAATTTGAATTTGAATTTGAATTAGAATTTGAACCCAACCATGCCCAACACCTTAGACTAGCCTGATAAAGAAAATAGTCTCCAGAGATGGTAGGGTTCTCTAGTCAAAGAAAAGGGTGTCAATAATTTGGAACAGTTTGTATTTGTGTACATTTGGATTGTGTACATTCACTTCATTTAAATGATTTTTCTCATATTCACTGTGTGTAAGACAATTATACTGAAAGAACTATTCATGATGTTTTTGGTCTAAAGTGATAGAGGCTCTTCTTGGATGAACATGATACTTTTCACCCTTTACTCAAATTCCAACTGGACTTCCATATATGGTCACATTGATGTGATCAGATGAAATGTAAATGTCATGTATGGACATTCATAGATTAGTAAGTCTGCCTCCAGTAAAATAACCCTGTTATGGCGTATCAATAATAATAATAATAATAATAATAATAATAATAATAATAATAATAATAATAATCGTCATCATCAACATCAATGTCATTATTATCATCCTCATCCTCATCATCATCATCATCATCATCATCATCATCATCATAACAACACCAACAACAAAATTATTACTAATACTGCTAATACTACTACAACGACTACTACTACTGTTACGACTACTACTACTACTACTACTACTATTACTACTACTACTATTACTACTACTACTACTACTACTACTACTACTACTATTACTACTACTACTATTACTACTACTACTATTACTACTACTACTACTACTACTACTACTATTACTACTACTACTATTACTACTACTACTACTACTACTACTATTACTACTACTACTACTACTATTACTACTACTAC
>JBBKCR010061072.1:0-25726 GCA_037577295.1 Ladigesia roloffi | reverse complement strand
GGACAACTGGAGACATTTAAGGATGCGGGGACTGAAAGAGGCGGGAAAAAGTCTCATTGTGAAGAGTAAAGTGTATCCTGCCTTGCTGGGCAGCTCTCTGGGTGCTCAGCACCCCCAAAGCTCTGAACCTAGAATCGCCCCTGCTGCTGGACAAGAGGGTGTGCTCGGGATTTATATTTTGGCAAAATTCTCTGTAAAACTATGGGCTGTGGCAGACGTGATTGTACGATTAATACGGAAGCGAGATGACATGCTTAGATTATGACTAAGGTGCAGATCAAATGTAATGAGGAAGAGATCTGAAATTACTGTAGACACGGGGAGAGTAGCTATATTTTCCACATTAATGCCGAGCGGTAAGATAAGGTCAAGTGTGTGGCCACAGCAGTGTGTAGGCCCTGTTACATGCTGTATGAAGCCGACTGTATGCTCTTTTTCAAAGTGTATGTTGAAATCTCCTATTATTATAATTTTGTCACATTGAACAGCTAAGTTGGCTATGAAACTGCTAAAGTTGTGTAAGAACTCTGTATATGGCTCTGGAGGCCTGTAGACAGTTACTAGGGACAGTGAAGTATTATTTGCATCTAAATGAGTTAAATTAAGGAACAGAGTTTCAAATTATGAAAATTTAAACCCGGTAATCTGTTTAATATTTAAGGCATTTTTATATATGGTTCCCGTGCCACCCCCTCTACCATGTAGTCTAGGGCTGTGTATGTAACTGTAGCTAGGAGGTGTAGCCTCATATAGGGCAACAAACTCGTCAGGTCTAATCCAGGTCTCAGTAAGGCATAGGGTATCGAGATTCTTATCAGTTATTAGTTCGTTCACAAGAGCGGTTTTAGGAGTGAGTGACCTAATATTTAATAATCCCAATTTTAGCTTCAGATTTCGCGTACTGAGCTTACTAGAAGTATAGAGTACATTTATTAAATTACTCAAGCATTTTTTTGGTTTGTCCTGATTTTCTGTTTAATTCGGGGGGACAGACACAGTCTTAATATTATAGAGCTTAGGAAAAAACCTGGATGTCTCAAGGCAGCTAGAAGCCAGTTGATTAGTTTGGTTAGGACAGGCTGTGCATATTCATCTATCATTATTGTGGGTTGTAATGTGACAAGTATGGTTCTGGTCATGTGCCTCTAAGGTATGACTTACCGCCAGTCAGATGGTTTGAAGAGTCCTGGAGATGCTATCCGAGAGGACAGCAGCTCCAGTGTTGCTAGGGTGCAGGTCATCAGGGCGAAAGAACCTAGGACGCTCCCAGAAAACATTCCAGTTATTAATAAAAGGTAAACTCTCTTGTTGACACCAAGAATGCAACCATTCATTGAAAGGAAATGGTCTACTGAACCTTTCAATTCCTCGCCGGAATGTGGGAAGTGGTCCACACATGATGACTCTTGCTGTGAGGGACATGCTGCGGACCCTCTCGACCAGGCTCCTGAAGACCTCCTTCAGGGTCTCCTTCTCTAAACAGAAGAATTCAGAATTTTATTTATGACTTCATGGAACAAAACAACAAACCTCCTGGTGTAGATTTAAGAGAGGGTTCCAATGACTTGGGCTTAAATGCCACTCAGAGCTGGTGTTTACTGCGTTATCTGCCCATCATGTTTGGAGATCTTGTGTGTCCTAATGATCAGCACTGGTATTTGTTCATTTTATTGCCTCAGATAATCAATATTGTGTTTTCTTCAGTTATATCAACTGGTATCACCATTTATTTACAACGTCTGATTGTAGAGCACCACAGTTTGTTTAAAAACTATGAAGCTAAAAATAACGAAAAACATGACGAAAACATTAGCAAAGAAACACCAGTGCCAAATGGCTTCTATTTGGCAAACATTTGATCCAAATGATTAGGCCCCAGGAAATAGTCCCTTTGAATTAAATGGAAGTTGGCGCTAAGATAGCTGAGACACTTAATGTGCCTATGTGGACTAAGGTCCTAAATGTGAAATGGGTCAAGCACTGTGGAAATACTTATCGGTCAGGGTTGGCGGCTTGTGTTCAAAATGACATGCCTGTATTTCATGTAATCGAGAATATTGTTATTAAAGATGAGCACATCCTTTTAATGACTGCATATCAACTGCACTTGATTTGTTATGTTTAGATGAACATATCCATGCTTACAAAGTTGTGATTCAGATTTATTTATTTCATGTAATTCTTCATCTCCTCTGTTATATTTTTCACAGTTTTTATTTATTTTGTATTGTTTTCATTTTATTTGTTTTTTAAACATCACAACAAGATGGCACATTCACGATGGCAGTGAATTAAGTGTAATGTTGCTTAAAGAAGAGCTTTAAATATAAAACAGTGAAATGAGTAAACAGTTTTGTTTTTAGTTTTTAGTGTTTTTAAGGAAAATCATGTTCTTAATTTTAGGGCTTTTTTTTTGGGTAAACACGAATTCAGAGTAATTCAGAAGAATAACTCTGAATAGAGTTAGTTATTCTTTGTAGTTCACTCATAATTGAGAAACAACTCTGGAGAGGAGGTAAATTGAGGTAGAGCAAACTTGAATTTCCTCTGAACAGAGTTAAAAGGTAGCAGTGTCATTTTCATGTAGCTCTAAACCGAGTAAAATAGGAGAAGAGTTGATTTGAAAATACACTAAATAGAGTTAAGTATCACATGAGAGAGTAAAATATCAACACTACATTTAGCATAATTAACTCTGGAAAAATGACTCTATCAAAAGAGTTGCTTTTACTCTTTTCAGAGAGGTACTGAATGTTAAATTTTAGTAAGTTAAATTTTCTTCAAATTTACTGTGTAATAACACCATCTCAACCATTTCACTAGTTATGCTCTCCTTGAGATCATCCAGTGATTCCTTTAGCATGACACCTGATATTACTACCCCACACCCATGTCGAACACCACCACTACTGTGAACCAGGCATGTAGTAGCTTAGAAGTTTAACTGGGCTGCTTTGTGATATTTAACAAACCGTCTTCTTGGAGTGATCTCTGTTAAGTGACCAACATTTTCCAACCTGATGAGAATCAACTCTCAGAAAACTCACTTTGTTTCACAACACAAAAAATTACTTGGCTTCCTGAGTGTTTTCTTGGTCAGTTGTAAATTCATTTAAACACAAAATCATTAGTCTAAAATAACAACAGCCACAGGCAAGTTTTTGATATTAATCTGAACAACAAAAATTTCCCATAGCAAAATCTAGCCTTTTCTGTGAAATTACATCAGTACTGTTTGTGCAGGGCCTAGCATACACAGGAACAGCTGCAACACAAGTGTTTAGGAAATCACCCATAATCTTTTGTCTGGACTGGTCTTCTGGCTCCCCCAGTCATCACAAGTCCCTTACATTGCATGTGGCTGTGTAAAGAAAAGTAATTTCCATCTCCTTCCCACTTAATTCACACCTTTGATGAAAGCTTTCTTATCATCCAGTGTGTCTGCAGGTCCTGCTATGTGAAAAAGTTATTTAATTCCTACCAGCATGATGCTGAGATAACAGCTTCAAAAGAATTGTGTTGGTTTTGGTTTTGGTTACAGGTTTTTTTGGGGGTATAATTTTAGTTTTTCCGTAAACGCAGTTAAGCAATGAAACAGGCATAAAATAAGTAATTTTTATTATGTGTACTAATAAAATCAGAACCCTCTAAAACGAATCATGCAATACAAAACTAATTCATTTTAATGACACACAAACCGCAGTATTTGAAAAATTGAGATTTTTTCTAAACAGTCAAGATTACTCAACCTGCTGACCAAATGCCACATAGTTTAACAGAATATTATTCACATTATGCATGGAAAAAGGTCTTTAGACTGTTGTGAGAAAAGATCGGGAACTTTCTTTTAGTCCATATCGATATATCTATGTATCCTTCATTTTCTTATATGAAGCTCTTTTCACACTAAAGAGTGCTACAGTCTCTGTTCTGATGTTTTTGGAGACCACTCTTTTTATAGAAACCAAATCCACACTTTAAACAATGATACCGTTTCAGTCCTCTGTGAGTGAGCTGGTGTGTTTCGAGAGAACCCTTCTGACTAAAACTCTTCCCGCACTCTGAGCACTGATACGGTTTCTCTCTAGTGTGAATGCGCTGGTGTGTTTTAAGAGAACCCGTCACTCTAAAACTCTTCCCGCACTCTGAGCACTGATACGGTTTCTCTCCCGTGTGAATGCGCTGGTGTGTTTTTAGATTATGTTGATAGTTAAAACTCTTCCCACACTCTGAGCACTGATACGGTTTCTCTCCCGTGTGGATGCGCTGGTGTGTTTTTAGATTATGTTGATATTTAAAACTCTTCCCGCACTCTGAGCACTGATACGGTTTCTCTCCAGTGTGAATGCGCTGGTGTGTTTTGAGAGAACCAGTCACTCTAAAACTCTTCCCGCACTCTGAACACTGATACGGTTTCTCTCCAGTGTGAATGCACTGGTGTGTTTTGAGAGAACCCATCACTCTAAAACTCTTCCCGCACTCCGAGCACTGATACGGTTTCTCTCCAGTGTGGATGCGCTGGTGTGTTTTTAGATAATGTTGATAGTTAAAACTCTTCCCACACTCTGAGCACTGATACGGTTTCTCTCCAGTGTGAATGTGCTGGTGTGTTTTTAGATTATGTTGATAGTTAAAACTCTTCCCACACTCTGAGCACTGACATGGTGTCTCTCCAGTGTGAATGCGCTGGTGTGTTTCGAGAGTAGTCTTATTTCTAAAACTCTGTCCACACTCTGAGCACTGATACGGTTTCTCTCCAGTGTGAATGCGCTGGTGTGTTTTGAGAGAACCCTTCTGTATAAAACTCTTCCCACACTCTGAGCACTGATACGGTTTTTCTCCAGTGTGAATGCGCTGGTGTGTTTTTAGAATAGGTAGTTGGTTAAAACTCTTCCCACATTCTGAGCACTGATACGGTTTCTCTCCAGTGTGAATGCGCTGGTGTCTTTTTAGATGAGATAGTTGGATAAACCTCTGTCCACACAGTGAGCACTGATACGGTTTCTCTCCAGTGTGGATGCGCTGGTGTGTTTTGAGAGTACTTTTCTTTCTAAAACTCTGTCCACACTCTGAGCACTGATACGGTTTCTCTCCGGTGTGAATGCGCTGGTGTATTTTTAGATGAGATAGTTGGATAAACCTCTGTCCACACATTGAGCACTGATACGGTTTCTCTCCAGTGTGAATGCGCTGGTGTCTTTTTAGATGAGATAGTTGGATAAACCTCTGTCCACACAGTGAGCACTGATACGGTTTCTCTCCAGTGTGGATGCGCTGGTGTGTTTTGAGAGTAGTCTTCTTTCTAAAACTCTGTCGACACTCTGAGCACTGATACGGTTTCTCTCCAGTGTGAATGCGCTGGTGTCTTTTTAGATTAGATAGTTCATTAAAACTCTTCCCACACTCTGAGCACTGATATGGTTTCTCTCCAGTGTGAATACGCTGGTGTTTTTTTAGATTAGGTAGTTTGCTAAAACTCTTCCCACACTCTGAGCACTGATATGGTTTCTCCCCAGTGTCAATGTGCTGGTGGTGATTGAGGGTATCCATCTCTATAAAACTATTTACACACTCAGAGCAGTAATACGCTTTCTCTGCAGTGAAAATGCGGATGAATTCATAGGTTAAAACTCTTCCCACACAGAGCAGTGATAAGTTTCTCTCCTGTATGAATGCGCTAGTACAGTTTGACTATCAGTAAAACACCTCCCCCACTCAGAGCACTGGTAAGGTGTCCTGTTTGTGTTTATCTGTGAGACGTGTTGATTAGAAGGTTAGCAGAGGATGTTTTCTAAAGACTGGGGCTTCTGAATAATTAATCCTCTCCTGAGATCAGCAGTGTCCTTTATTCCTCTCTAGGCTCACAGAAGTCCCTCACAGTGGCATCCACTGATGGAGTGGTTGAAGTAAATTTTCACTGTGTACTTCTGTAGGCAGTAGGACAAGAAGACTCTCAGGTGATCAGTTCTTTCTGTAAGACAAACATAAAAAATAGGGGAAAAAATCAATGCCAGGTGCAAGAGAATATTAAACACACTTGTGACTCTGTTGCTGGGATTTAGTTATACATTTATGGAGCTGTAGGTTCAATAGATATTGTTGCGGAAAAATTAGCATTTATTAATTAATATATTTTCGTTATTTTTCATTTTATTGTTTTATTAATTATATATAATTATATATCCATTTTACTGTTATAATGTCTCCATTTTCACTTTGGTTCTGTTAGTCTGTGTCCTTAGGTAAAAAGAGCACAGATGAATAGTCTCTACGGCGCCATGGTCTGACCTAGGCCGATGGTCAGATGTGACATCTATTTGTCCAGATAATGTCCTAGTCAAAATGTTTAAGTTTCTGGAAGGACAACTTGTTGTAAACAGGAGATTTGGGTTACTATGGCAACTGAGATGACGTGTGCTCAGTCTGCATAGTGACAAATCTATTTGGCCCAATAGGATTTTGACACCTGTTGTCTGGATCGCCTTCCAGGGTCTTACGTAATTTTGGGTATAAAAGTTTATGTTTTGTTGGGGAGGTGGGGAGGATACCAAGGCTTAGGACGGAGACTTTCCTTTGTCTCTGAGAACCTATCCTGACCCCATCTGCAGATGTTTTAATAAATCTTTCTTATGATTCAATTTGAGCGAAAAGGACTCTGTTTGTTCTTGCTGAGAATCTCTGACACCTGGGCGATTCATTCCTGGCTAAAGGGGCAATTCCCCAACAACTAAATTGGCTCATGTATTTGTCAGAACTTTATAATGTAATTTAGTCAGTAATAACTTATACCATCAAGGTACTGCAAAAGCTGCTTGCCAAAGATAAATGTTTACATCCAGAAACATTTCACAAGTACATTCACTGATTAGTCAACCTATTAGTAACCTACTTTGTATCTACGCTATTTTGTATCTACACTTAGCATTTAGATTAATTTTGTAATCTACAATTACAAACTGTATTCCACGCATTTCTCTTTGTGTATGATGTAGCAGTGATTGGTTTTAAACACAGTCCACTTTATTAGACACATCTAAGCTTCTGAGCCACACTAAAATGTTTGGTCATCCTCTAGGCCTTTTTTCACAGCACACCAATGGCTGGACATTTTGGGTAGGTTGACTATTCCTAGCACAGTAGTGATACTGGTGTGTTTGATTTACACAGCAGACTGTGAGACTGGAGTTTTTACACTGCGCTAGTCTTAATGTAAATTTCCATACAGGTTTGTGCTAGTTATGACACAGTTTACATGTGCTAATTGTGTATTATTTTACTCTAATAACAAAATCTGACCAGGGATAATGCATTTTGGGATTAAAGACAAAAAACATATTTACAGAATCACAAATATTTACAACACAGTGGCCCTCCTGTTTCTAGAAATCTTGTTTTGGCTTGATTTTGAAGAAATATGAAATACAGTAGTTTTTAAACTGCTATTAGCTTACTTTCTTTGGAACATTAGTAGTAATATAGTACTCTCCATTCAGGGCTAGACTGACTGCTTATCAAATACTTGAACTCAGTAAATCCCTTGGCGGTTTTCATGGAAATTGGAAAATATACAGCCCCGTATAAGAGGTCAAATCCTGGTCATGCTGAAATATCAATCCCTCTGTGTAAGAAGTAAGACTGAATTTAAACAAAAGGGAAAGGGCTGAGTTGATTTACCTTGCGGCACTGATGTGTGACATGCTGGTCAAGAACGTAATCTCACTCAACTGTCACTCCTGCTTCGCACACGCGGAGGTCACAATCAGTGGCCCATGACGGGAGCTAGATCAAATAAACAAAAACACAAACCAATCATTGTCAGCTTACCAGATGGTTCCTATGTATGTTCTAAAAAGAAGTAAATGTCAAAGAGAGCCTCATGGTTCACTCCACGCACACTACTGTTTTGTCTTGTCAATAAAAGTAAATGTCAATATGAATAGATCAGCTATAGAATTTTTTTTTCTCTCAGGATGTACACTTTCATGTAGACTTTCATGTATTTTTGTACAAAGTGTTACAAGGAGAACATGAGACAGTTCTGAGAAACTGCTTAGAGATCAGTTCTATATAGTGCAGCCAATGCCTGAATTCAAGGCTAGGTCAGAGCATCAGATTGAATAAAGTATCACCGAGGAACATGAAGAGTTGAAAAGTAGGCCAAAGCTTCAGTAGAGCATAGAACTTTCTTCAGCAAAGGTGCAGAAGACTCTTGAGAAAAGATATAAAGGCAAAGTTTTTCTGAAGATGCTTTTAATTCGGATGTATTTAACCAAATTCTTTTAAATAAAGATGTGAACAGAATTAACTTAGTTTTGTTCAAACAGTTGCTGACTAAATGTCTCCTCCCGACATATATAATTATTTTGGTGGATAGGCAGAGCAGCCGTCAAAGCCCCAGGCTGTGCGTGGAGGGCTCTTCTCTAACAAGGGACAGCTGCACTGAATTAGCCAGCAGAAAGGAGGATGGTGGCTGGAGTAGCTGAAAGTGTGAAATCTGTGGTTTAAGGCAGATGAAGCTGTATCTGCTACAATTATTTCATTACATAACAGTGTGTGGTTGTGTAGTTATGTTCAGGCATACTGGCAGATTTACATGCAATCTGTACATGGCATAGACTCAGATTTGCAGATGCAGTGATCCTAGTTGGCCTAGTGTTTAGGGAGTTGCCCCTGAAATCAAAATGTTGTGGGTTTGAATCCCAGTACTCCAGGTAACCTTGAGCAAGGTAATTTTCCACACACTGCTCCCTCTGTACCTCTCATTAATAGCAGACCCCTGCTTCATTTGGTTAATGGGTTAAATACAGAGACAGAATTTCACATCGTTCACAATGTGTGGTGTGTTCACGCATAGGCCACTTTATCCGACTTTAATTTAATCTAATGCTGGGCACTAATCGCATGGTTTTCTGGTTTCATGGCTTGTTATACATAAAGTGCAATTAATTCAAAAGTACTGTATTGTGCACTGTACTTCTATATGGACAAACGTGCAATAACATTTGGTTTTCAAACACATAAGTTGCTTTATAACAACAGTATTTAACCTCACAATAAAAATGTCTTGTAAAGCTCATCTTTGCACTTACTCTTTTCTGTGTATGTGTTTGTCTTCCAAACCCGCGTGCATCAGACTCAAAATGGCACAAAATGGCTACAAACTTTCAAAATAAAGGGATTTTAAAAAATAAACTACGTTAAAGTGCGATAAAATATTTTTGCTTTAAATAAATGGGTAAAATTAAGTAAACTTAAATCTTATGTTGGCCAGTGCATCATCCCGAGACTACCATAACAGAATAATTTTGGTTCTGCCTTAATTCTACAGAACTCTGTCAGGCAACATTAACCACATACCGACCACAACAGAAGACTAACTAAGAGAGACAATGTTGGTAAATATTGTGGCAAAATATATATTAAAGAACAGGCTTTACAGTACAATGTTCATTAGAATTAGCACAAAAATCTAAGTCTTTGTTGTTTGCCAGGTTATAAGACCATAAATCTATAACATTTCAGTTATTTAAAGAAAAAAAAACATTTATTTATTTAAAGACATGACAAAAACACGGTGTACCCTGCATTTAAAACAAAAAAAACTACCTTTTTTGCACTGTCTGCTGACTATTTTACAAAAATGAATGTGAATCTCAACAATTTTCTTAAAATTATGAATCAGCTATTCTGTTAACTCCACAATAACTAACCTACTACCTGTATATTAAGTAATGCTGATCACAGTGTAAGAGGAAGTTAAATGTAGACGACAGCCCAGCTCACTCCAGGGACCTGCAGAAAAATAACAGCTCAGAGAGTTGGCCTTAAGCTTCAAGGATTTAAGCCCAGCAGTTCACAGTTAACTCCACTGTGCTGTAAAAACAGAGCTCCACACATTTAATGATTTTCTGGAGGCGTGCCAAAGGCGTCTAGCTACTGTACTCTTTTTTTCCTACCTGCCTGTGTGCTAAAAATGTCAGCACACACTTTCTGCTCAATTTCCTCTCAGTTTAAGCCTAATCTTTTCTCTTATCCTTGTCCTGTTGCATGTAATGCAATCATTAAATGGGTGCTATATAAAAATAATATAACAGAATATACTGTATCTATAATTTGCTGAAATATAGCTTTGATTCTGGTCAGTGATAAAGATACCATATCTGGGTAAATTGACTTATCAGTGCATTAGGATAAATTTCGATAGGACGGAAACTTTGTATCAAAAATGCTATTTACTCCCTTGTCCATGCATTCCACAATTTGAAACTGAGACGCAAAAACAGAAATAACTGTCTTTGTGGTTTAACAAAAAACAACACATTTACATTTATCTACCTATTCTGCCTACACCCGTTTAGACCAAGCCGTTCACACTGCAGTTATAAGAGGAGTTTCTCAACATAGTGTGCTTTTTGAACAATACAAAATACAGGGCAATTCAGAACAGATGCCATCTACATACATTAGTATTAAAGGCAAAAAAACACAAACAGCCTGTTTAATTGTGTGAGAGAGCTTTGAAAATGGTATTGTCAAAATCTATTGTGACTGTGTTTGATTTTTAAAATTGCTAATGCTATAAGGCAACATCGGAAGACAATACAAAGTGCAAGAAAATGTTGAATATGATCCCTTTACCACAACAATCAGTCTTTGGCTCGGAATAAATATTCAGACGTGGGTAGCATGTCCTTAAAAAAGCAATATCCTGCATTTATTTATGATTTACTTGCTATTTTATGGGTCTATGTACCAAAAACTATAGTTCATTTATAGAATACCATTTTCCAAACTGTCTCATACCTCAACAGTTTAGGCACAAAACATATTTTATATAAATAAAGCTGAACTTCGCACTCACTCTGTGTATGTCTGTGTTTGAGTGTATGAGTATATATATGTATTTGTCTTCCCAACCAGCAAGCATTAGCCACTTCCAGGTATCAGTTGACTGATTGCGTTGACTGATTGATAGCAAGTTCTACAGATTATAAACAGCAATTTGTATATTAAATATATTTTTCCACTATCAGTCAAGGCTAATATTGTTTTAATTGATTAAGGCTGCACTATCCGTTCTGTAGAAATGAAATTCTGTTTATGTAATTCATGTTTCTTATATATATGCCACCATAGCTGCCAGCCCAACCTGGAAAGTTGTGAAAGCTGATTTGTAATTCCAAATCACTATCGAAAACACAAGCTGGCCACTCCTGGTTTCCATCCGCCCTAAAGGTATGAGGCAAATTGCTTCCACTTTATCAAGCACAGCACCTCTGCAGATCCGTCTTTTTCTGCTGGCTCGAGTGCAGCACTAAGAGAGCAAGCGAAGGCTGAGATGGAATAGAAAAAATGCACTGACTGAGAATGGGTAAACAACATGGAGAGGAGAGGAAAAACATCAAGCAATAACTTTAACTCAGTGAAAGAGTGAGAAGAAGGAATGATAGAAAAGTGGGAACAAGAATTTTAATGAGATTATATGTGGAAAGGTTAACCACTGATGGACCAAGTATTCCAAAATACAAGAGGTCCTTTAGATACGACGTTTTGAGTTTAAAACGCTCACTCCCACTCGGCTTACAGTTTTAGCCTCATACTTATGGACAACGTGGGTGAACTATTTTACATTTACATTTACAGCATTTAGCAGACGCCTTTATCCTTCCATTCCTAAAAACAGGGGACAGTCTCCCTGAAGCAACTTTGGGGTTAAGGGTCTTGCTCAGGGACCCAATGGTGGTGCTGGAGGTAGGATTCGAACCCAGGACCACATGGTCCAGAGGAAGGTATCCTAATTGCACATGGTAAAAGAATATGCAGTATGCATGAGGGAGTATTTCTTTTAATTTTTCTGTGGCTTAGCTGTGTTTTAATGATTTTACAACTGTGTTAGAATCAGTAACTTAGACTAGGGTGCGTTTCGGCTTTGAGAGGGCTACATCACTCTCGAAGGAACGGATCAATTTTAAAAAAAAGCTTCACAAATTTAGAGGTGTCATTTTTTTTACATTTAGCACAATGTCCACACAATTTTTACACATTTAGAGCTAAATGTGTTTAAAAAACAGTGTTGGGTTTTGGTCCATTTTCTTGCTGCTTAAAGGTTAAATGTTAAATCTAAATGTTAAATGTTAAATGTAAATGCTAAATGCTAAATCTAATAGTTAAAAATAATAGTGTCATATAATTATGTAGTTGCCATCCCCATATTTAGCTCAGTTGTATTTTCCAGCACTTAGTGGAATAGATTTAATAAGAATTAAGCCTGGGATTACAGCTGAGTAAGTATCGCATGATTTAAGATTTTCAGCACACTGTCGCTCTAAACAATTACATTATTCAACTATAAATGAGGACAAAACACAAAACGTTATCTCTGTATAACTAGGTGCCCTTCAGGTGGTGGGGTTTGGGGTTCAAGACATTCCCATTCAAAAAGTACACTGTATGCACAAAAGTATTGGGACACATCTGTTTTTTCATGCTTTGGGCTAGGCCCCTTAACTCCAATGAAGTGCAACCTGAATGATTCTTCATATCAAGACATTTTGGACAAAACCATGTTTCCTTTGTGGACATTTTTAGGGAAGGCTCTCTCTTCCTTTTCTAACATGACTATTCCCCAATGCAAAAAAAATATCCATAAAGACATGGCTAGATTAATTCTTTGTGGATGAACTTGACTGGCCCTAACTTCAACCACATCCAACACCTTTAAGATGAACTGGAATAGAGATTGAGAGCCTGGCCATCTTGTCCAACATCACTGACATTATAAATAAAAACACACAAAATATACAAGGTAACTGTATTGAACTCAAAGGAAATTGTTTGGAAAGCCTTCCAAGAAGATTTGAAGCTGCTTTAGCTGCAAAAGGGGGGCAAATCCTTATTAAAATATATGTGTTTGGTTGCACTGTTATTCAAGTCATTGTTGGTGCAAACGTAAGTCGTCCCAATACTTTTGTCCATATAATGTAGCTTCACCACGACGGAAAACTCCTGCATTGACACTCATTCCTAAAACAGACAGGTAGGCCTGACAGTTTCAAAACATCTTGTCACACAATTTGCCACGTTGAATGTGTATGGAAAGACCGGCCTCACACATGTAAAACTAACATGTTCTGCCTATTGTTAATCTCCTTGAGTATTTATACATCTAAGCCAGGATTGACGAGTCAACGTTAGCATTAGCCAGTTTGGTCTGACTGACTCGTGAAGTGTAGAAGCAATAGTACTGGGACGTTTCTAACTCAGCGTAGACATCATAATAAGTATCTTTTTTTTGTGGATAACAGTACGAATAATATCAATAAGAAAAAATGTATTTTCACACCTGTAGCGATACAAATATCTGAGGGCTTCATTGATGCTCCCTGTAATCTAGAAGGTGACCATTGGATTAAAATTTTTGAATGAGAGCGCGAGGTGCGTGCGGGCTGCAGAAGCATCACATTGCATTCAAATACGGAGGTGTGTCACAACAATATTGTCCATTTTGTCTTAATTTAAAAAGTGTGTTAATATGATGAGGTAGCATAACAGTTAGAACATTAGCATTAACAATATCAAAGCCCGAATTGCAGAGGGGTGAACAGGCATGTTAGAAAGCTTATTAACATTTTTAGCATACCTGATAGGAGCATGTTAGATTTTGTGCACAAGAAATATCATTTTTCCAATGCCATTCAAGTCTCATATGTGGGTGGTTTGAAGTCTGAATGTACATTCTTTCTAACATCAGAGGCTTTTGTCCATTTTGAATCGCTGGTGCCATTCAGTAACTCATCCAGGCATTTGTCAACTTGAGCCTTGAATGTAACTGGACTAACAGTGCATACAGTTTACAATAGCTCTGACTTGTGTTCTGTGATTTCCTCAAGTACTAAATGTTCGAAGGCCACAGTAACAAGATCACACATTGGGTTTTTACAGAAGGACTAAGCATTTACAATTCTATGGCCTTTTGAGTTTTCGTTGAATGCACTAGGTTTCGTCTTCACAAGTAATTTTTCTACAGAGCACATTTTCAAAATGTTTCATAGCATAAAATATGTCTTTGCTTAAATGTCACCAGTAGCAGCAAAAAGAAAAAGAATGGAACATTTTCTTAAGGCATTGCGACACAAGTTGCTTTAGCAGTCCAAGGCCTCTCAGTTCAAATCCATTTGAAAAGCATTTAATATTTCATATTCTGTCTTTTTACATTTTTTCACAGGATTCTCAAAGTAGACAGCTCCTCACTCGGGGCACACTGGCTGCTGAACCACATTCCCAAGTCCCAAAGTTCCTGCGGTTGAGAAGGTACAACTCCATTTGCGCCTTCTTTTCCATTTGTTCTATAGGGGCAAGGCGATTTTTTTTCTCCTAAAAAAATTGTGATTGAGCAATGGCTTTAAGCAAAATATTTCCAGAGAAGCAGAAAGTACTTGATGACAGACAGAGTAAAAAAAAAAAAAAGAACATCAAGGAGAATAAAAACAACCGGTAGTCTACTGAGAAGTACATGCACAAGCTACACAGTGGGACGCTGATTTACATCTTCTGTCACAAGCATTGTACCTGTCAATCACGGGACCTGTCGATTTCATATATTAAGAACTTCCTTGTACTTTAGTCAAGTGCTTTACCTTCATACTTTAACCAAATGAATCATGAATAAAAAGAGTATTACTTAAATAATTAATTTATTTTTGTTTCCCATATAATGGTTCATGTCATGTCATATGTCATTCATGTCATATGTTGCTCATATTAGGGTTCCATGCGCACACGGGTTTTGTTAGATACCATACAGGCACATGAGATTAATCAAATGAGCCTGAAGAGATGCTATTAATCCATTCATCCATTTTCTACCCCTTTATCCCGCACTCTGGGTTGGGGGGTTGGGGGCTGGAGCAGGGGTGTATCAAGCATTCGAAAAGTGGGGGTGTTCTGCGATTGGGATGCCAAGTTATAAATACAATTTAATACAATATAATCTGACAAAAGTGGGGGTGATGAATCCCCCCCATCCCCCCCGTGTGCTACGCCCCTGGGCTGGAGCCTATCCCAGCTGCTACGGGTGAAGGCGGGGTACACCCTGGACAGTCGACTGCACGTCGCAGTGCCACACATTCACACTCACAGTCACACCTAGGGGCAATTTAGTGTGCTCAATCAACCTATCCCCAATTACGCATGTTTTTGCTGGTGGGAGGAAACCGGAGCTCCCGGAGGAAACCCACGCGTTAATGAGGAGATATTTTGGCCCCTCCTTTGATATTGAAAGTATACAGTAAAAAATGAAATGGGCAATAATGGCAAGCCATTTAGTTAATGGTGAAAAATAGATGAAAATTTTTTTGTGTAGTGTCTCAACTAGGGCCTTAAGTGATAATGGACAACCGAGCATTCAAATCTGATGCATGTCTGAGGTGGTATGGACTCGCATTTGGTTAAAAATAAATTGCTTTAATCCATGAGTGTGCAATACACTGCTTTTTTGATTTACCTTCTTTAAAATATTTTTTATAAATTATTTTTTAAATTGAGATTTGAACATTTTTATCCTTGACAAGCTTTAATAAAGAAATATTAGAATACGCAACATTCACAGAATACGCAGTAACGCAGTGTGTAAGTGAGGGTGTTTTTATGTTGAAATTTTCATTGATTAATCGAGGAATCGGATAAATCACACTTTTGTGTTTGTGAACAATTAGTGTATTATGCAACATTTAAGGCCTCTTAAAATTAGCAAGCAATTGGCTGCTAATCCTGACAACTCTTATTAGGTCAATTTAACAGGTCAAAACTTAAACCTTTAGCTTAATGGCTCCAGAATTAAGACCATGTTATGAACCCTTCTGTGCAACATAAAAAAACTGTGACATACAACTTCACAAACAAGCTTATTTGTAGTTTTATCTTAATAAAAAAAGGAAAAAGGCAGTGTACCCACAGCAATATCCCATCTGAGAATAAAGTATTACTAATAATCCAACTTCCAGCTGTATCCAGTTGAGGTAGGTAGAGTAGAATGCATAGCTGCAGCATCTGAACCAGACGCATCCTCACAACTGTACTTCTCCATGGGGCTCCGATTGACAAGGCATTATAAGTAGCAAGAGAAAATGCACCAGGGTCTCACTTCTCATCTCTTCACGCACTCACACACGCACATACACTAAAAAGTTGCATCTCAAAACACGCCTTACCCATACATAAGGTAGATGTGTGGTGGGTCAGTTCTGTTTTATTGTATTGTCTGTCTTACACAGTGTAAAACTGTCCCACACTTTAGACATTTTCTGTCTTTTATGCACTCTGTGATCTTTTTCATCTTTTCATTTTCCGCCATTTCCATAGAGAGCAAAATAAAAGTGCTGCCTTAAATCTTGAGTGGCAGTTTTGAAACAGTGATACTGGAGCTGCACAGTTTTCTACACATCGGGAGTGAAATGACAGCAGAGACGTTTAAAATAGATGGACATCAGCAGTAGCGTAACTATACCAGGTTCGGCAGGTGCAGTCGCTCATGGGCCCGTGATCTTTTGGGGCCCATCACTAACCCAGACTCGCCTCCTTAAAAAGAAAAACCTCAGCATTAAAAATCCAACATCAAATAAAAATGTGTGTAATCCAGGTCTGCAGAGGTTTGCGTAAAGCTACAGTAAAAAGGGACGTGTGGCTGCCATAAAGCACCTTCAGCCACAAGATGCGAAATCTCGGGCAGCTTGCCATGACATTTTTTGTATTCGAGTTATATGAATTAATCGAGTCACTCGAATAATAATTTTAGCCCTAGTTGAGAGTTTGAAATGGTAATTTCAGTAGAATGTCTCCTGTTTCATTAAATATTGATTATGAGGAATAAATGTGTTATTCCCTTTCAAGGAGTGACGAAGTAGGAGAGTAGTTTTGAATTGCATAGCCTTGATGTGATGAGCCCATTTTGGCCCCCCTGGGACAAATAGAGCAAAAGAGTGGATTCATCAAGTCTGAAGATTAAATGCTTCTGGTCTAAGCAAACAGAGCCTAGTAGACTTTGACCTACTGTCTCCAAACAATTAATTTCTCCAGAGTATGGGGTCACAACCTCAATCTCATCATGCGTGCACAGATGTTGAATGACCTTTGTGTATGTATTTTTGCACGACAAAAAATTTAGAAACTGTCCTCACAGAAACTGTTATTTTCAGTGCATAATAGAAACATCTTTACCATGAATATCATTTCATTAGGCCATTATACATAATATCTGATCCTGTGTTAAAAGTGACAGCACACATTTTGGTGCAGGCGTGATGACAACTTATGGACTAAATCTTCAGCTGCCTGTGGAGTCCAACAATTCTCTTGTCTGCATTTGATTTGCATTCATTACTCAGAGACGCACCCAAGGTATGGTACAGCTGCTGCCTGAATGCCTTTCCCCACTAATGAAAAGGGGGATATCTCTTTTCTGAACACCCTACAGCAAGTGAATACAAAGTCATTTAGGCACCTATCTCTATGACGGCCAGTCAGATTCACTGGACGGATGCAATTGGAATTCACTGTAGCTTGCCATTTTCTCAAAGTCGTCTGCATTAAAATAACAGCTCCAGTATCATCCAACTGTTGTTAATTTCGTCAGATGAGACGAGACGAAATATGTTCGTCAACTATCTTTTTTTCCATGACTAAGACGAGACGATGACGAGACTGCAACCGTGTCCAAAAATGCTGACTAAGACTAAATTAACATGCATTATTGTTGACGATAAAAGACGAGACTAAAATGTTTTTTGATCAAATAAAAATTAAGATAAAATCTCTCCTCAATTTCGTCTACAGTTGTCTCTACTTTTTCCGTCATGAGATAGAATATTCAACTTTTACGCCTTCAGAATATAAATAAACCAGTTAGCTATGGTGTTGTGGCACATACATTATCCAGGTTTTATTTTATAGCCATACCAGACTTGCTAGTTGGCTATGAAGTTGTGAAGTGGATAAAAATGAATGGCAAAGCTAATGTCCGAAGTTAGATTGAGCTCCCAGACAAAAATGACGAGACCTTTAGTTGACTAAAGCTTGACTAAGATACCTTGAGTTTTCTTTTGATGAAAACTAGACTAAAATGATGAGGCTTTTAGTCGACTGAAACTAGACTGACAAAAATTATATTTCAATGACTAAATATGACTAAGACTAAAAAGCACATTTCATCCTAAGACGAAATTAAAAATAGGTGACAAAATTAACACTACATCCAACAAAACTGAAATATGAGGTCAATATTTGGAAAGACTTCAAAGTGCTAGTGGTTCTTAAAACAAGATTTGAGGTACTAGATGGTTTGGACTTGAAAACTGGACAAAATCCACAACGATTGGAATTATTATAATCTGTGAAATCCATTTTAATAGATTTGTGCCTGGGGAAATCAAATCTTACAGCTAACATTTCTGTAAACGTGTGTTCTTGTGTTACCATTAATTCTTCTCTTTTAACCTGTTTTTATTAACTATATAGCCTTTTTTTGTTTCTCTTTTCTCCTTTAATTAATTTGATCTTTCCTATCTTGACCTCCTTTTTCCACAGAGTGCAGGTTGCTGTGGGAATCAAAAGAATACAGGGGCTGGCAGTGCTTCAAGTACAGCCGCAATGACTACTGCAAAGACTGAACATAGATGGGACAGAGTACAAACTCAAACAGAAAATATATATCCATTTATAAATGCACAAATCAACATTAGATGACGATTGGTTCAAGAATGGCAGTGACTGGCACCCTCTGAAATGTTTTGAAATGAATAGCTTGTTGTAGCTGTCAAGTTGTACAGAAAGTTGCATGAATGTTTCATCATGCAAAGCCAGCCTTATACTCAGTGCTGGCCTTTTTCTTGTTTAAACTTAAGATGTACAATGTCTGCCCGGTTGTTAATTGTGCTATTTTGACAGCTCTCCCACCATTTTGGCAATGTAGGGCAATTCACTGCTCCATGTAAAAGACAAATTAACATCAGCACTCAAATTACCTTGGCCATTTGGGACCTGATGTCACACCTATCTATAACACCTTTAATTGGAACTCCATAAAAGCTGTATTATGTGTTAAAACTATGGCTGAATAGAAAGTTTAATGTCTTGCGTTTCCACAGTCATGAAAGTGAAGTTCAGTTCAGTACCTCAGCCTTGCAGAAAATGACCTGTGGCAAAACTTGTAGATTGTTCATCTCCTAATTAGTTTGATTGCAACATTAGTTACTCAGGCCTGAGGGGGCTGTACGACAGAACCCTAAGTTCCTTGTTTTTAACTCATCTTCATATTTTAACTTAAATCAGTTTAGAAATTGATTGGACTGAACAATTGTTCAAGCATAAAGTAAATGGCATTACATGAGTAAGAGTATTATTGTACTGGAAACTTCCTTTGTCAGTTGGTTTCTTCCTTTTTTATGGAAGTAGACTAAACACAAGTAGACTAAAAGCAAAAAAAAAATCAGCAAAAACAAATCCTGAGGTATCAATACCATATTTTGCTGCATAACATAGAAACAAAAGGTATATATGGTCTGTTTCGGAAACTCTTGTGGACAACAAATTGGCTGGCCCGGTTAGGCCAAGAGCAATGGTAGAAAGAGAAGTTGCATGCTATTTAGAGGGGCGTCTCCTGCCACTAGCACATTGCCCTAATGAGCAACAAGGTGTCAAAACAACTCAGACTCACCGGTGTGCTTTCCTCTTGTTTATCTCTCACAACTCTAACCACAGACACAACAAACCTCTCTCTTGCTTCGCTACCAAAGACAGAGCCAGGCAATGAGTCCTGCTAGGTCAAAGTCACACTGGACCATTTTCAATAGAACACCCTTTTAATGAATTAACAGAGCTCGTTTACTCCCCTTTCTTTAATTCGGAGAAAAACAGGGCTGCCTGATTAATTTAAAAGTTCACAGAGGAGGCTAGAAGTAAATTTAAAAGAAGAACAGTCCAGCTCTGTGAAATGCATCTTAAGGGGACAACCTGCTTCTTTATTCTTGCATTGTTTGCCAACCAATGATTGCCTTAAAATTGAGTCATTAAAAGGCTTTTGTTTGTTGTCTTTCTTTGGACCAAGCTCGCGGTACTCCATCAAATTTGCAGAAGTTGTTTCAATTTACTTTGTTTCTAACATGCTAATTGTGTATTGATGTAACTTTAACTTTTTGCTGTAGTTTATCCTGTTTCTCCCATTTTGCAGACTGATAGATTTGAAAGAAAACTTCATCACAAAATTTCCTGTCTTTTTTCCTGTATATTTTTTCTTTTTGTGGGCGTGGGGAGTGCACATCGAACGTTCCTTATCTATTTATTTTAGCCGGTTTGCCACGAGTAGGAGAGAGTAGTAGTAGGCTCTCTATCAAAGTATTTCCGTTTTTGAGACTCCAATTCTTTTCCCAATATTCTGCAAGACACTGCGAAATCAATTCTACATTTTACCAATCCTTCCTCTAAACAGTCCTAGTTTAGCGACTGCAAACGCATTTCAGATGTCTTTAGTTTGAGTAATATTTTACCAGCAGAATCTCTACTGGACCTGCTTACTTTGTTCACCTAAAGAGCTCGCTATTTTTATGTACGGTTTGCAAAGTCTCCACACACTTGTTGCCAAGAGTGAAGAAACTGAAAGGCAGGATTGTTCAAAGGTATTTTATTCTTCAGGCTTCTTTTTTTCTGTCTACAGCAGTGACCTTGTCAGACAAGTACTTCAATGCACTAAACATCTTGAGGATTGAAACGTGTCAGTGTCGATGGCTGTCAAAATCTGTCCTCCCTCTCATGTTGCATCACTTGCAGTACATTCATGTTACTCCTTAGGTTTAATGTGTTTTGGTAAATCTGTGCAATATATGTGTTCGTTAATAATCCTCCAAGGACTGAAAGCCATCCAATGATAGATAAGAACTGGTTGCATTTTAAGGGACATTATGTGCTCTTTAGAAGCAAATGTTGTGAAACTACCATATCAGAAAAAAAAGGTACAATAAATGTAAATGTAAGTGATGGGCCGATCCACGTTTTACCGGTTCAGATCCAATTTCGATACACTGCAGATAGGGATTCAGATCCTGATAGAATACCTTTTTTTACTTTAAGATTAGCATTATTTTTGTTGAAATTGTGCTGTTTGTTAGTAAGGTTACATCATAGAATAAATAAACTACTAACCACATATTAAAAGAGCAAAAAATATACACAACTACACTGAATTTAAAGGCATTCCAAAGATATTTATTTACACTTCACAAAAAGGCAGCAGTAACAGCTGTAAAATTTAGCAAATATCAGAAAACACAACATTCTTGGCTGAATCATTTAAAAATCATTATGTCCATTTTAGCAGCAACATCTGTGTAAAAATTGTAATACTAAAACATTATAAATAATGTAAAATGGGCAGATTGTAAATTAACCACTTCTGTATTTAATGTGGATGGAGTTACAATATGCCCAACTTTACCCTTGTCATGTTTCGAGAGATGGAGTGGGGAAAGGGCAAAAACAGCCAAACAAAACACACAAAATAGCCCCTTAAAGAACCCCAAAGAGGTCTTGAGGGAGAGCTAAGTGTCTTCTCTGATATTCCTTTTGCTTTTGGGTTGTCTGCTTTAACTAAAAAAGGTCAACAAGGGTCTGCTGCCTGGTGTCCCTGCATCTCTTGGTACACTTTGTTGTGAAATCTCTGCAGATGTTTGATTAAATTTGTTGTATTGTACGACACAGCCATACCTCCACCCCTTGGGATACTGGTTTTGCAGACATTGTACGTAGCTGTCTTGCTTTTCGGAATTTCCAAGTGCCAGTATCACTTAATGAGCTGCATTTTGTTCAAAACAATGCTCAGATTAAAGTTGCTGCAGGCTAATTGTATTGGGGCGGTGACGCATCTCGTATTACACAGAGTCAAATTTTTTAAGCTGCACACTGGAATTTAGAGATCGGGTCTGTCTGACCAATATCGGATTTATGGCTATATCGAACCCGATACCGATATCATATTGATCGGGCTCATCTCTACTAAATGTACATTCGAAGGTACTTGTTTAACATGTTTTCCCAGGAAAATGGGATATTTGTTCCATTTCATTACCCAATGATTTAAGGTAAAATAGAAAGCTTGCGATCAGGTCAGGGTGTATGGTTCAGTACAATTTATGTTGTACCACTGAGGGTACCTCCTCAGAGACAGTACTATTTTTTCAAAAGGGTTTTGCCACTTGTTTTTTTTCCTTTTTCTCATGGGCATATTGCTTGAAGAAGTATCAGAGGCTAGTCTGTCACTCGATGCAGCATGTTTTGAGGCACTAATTCTTTAGTCAATCAATTGGTTTGAAACAGGCTTATCTAATAATGGCTCATGAGAGAGCAGGAAAGGTTCTCTGAGCTCCTGAGACAAGGAACTGTATTAAAGAGGCACTTAATCTGAGGTGAAATCTGAAAAGTGCCCTTAAAAGTCCATCATGGCATAATGTAATGAATTAAGTAAACAGGGTAAGTAAACAGAATACAAATCACAGGCATCTGAGCAGTGAGTGATGATATTTGGCTGCTGCCTGGATCCCTCATTAACCCATGGATCAGGCTTCACTGCAAAGCTGAAAGCCTTTAAAACTGTGAAAACACTCGTGCTTTGCTTTCTTTAAGACCTTCAAGCAACCGCCTTGCCTCAATGTCCTATAGCTTTCTGGAGCTGGCCTGAGCAATAAATCAGTTATTTAATGTTAGCGTGCAAGTAAAATTCATTTCAACACCTGAAAGTCAAAGAGTAATACATCGCTTGACCACTTGATTGATACAAATAGTATGGTCCTAAATGTGTAAGACCTTCTTTAGTATTGTTTTGCATTCTTCTCAGATCATATTAGAGCTGTCAGAATACAAACAACGGCTGCTAAGCAGAGAGAGGAGAGGGCTTTGGATTGTAAGGGTGAGTTCCTTTTTATTATAAAATGAAGTCAGCTTCCGAGATATAGTAGCTGCCAGGCTGAGTGACTGCACATCGAGTACAGGTTTATACTTTCAGGGTAACTATCCTTCAGCTTAAAATGACAGTGAGACACAAATATTACAATTATCTCACAAGTGACAGACTCCAGTTTCACGGGGTTGAACATCATGCACACTTTGTCAACCTTGTGAATTCAGGAGATTAAACCATTTCATTGGCCACGATTGCAAAATTATGTCTTTTTTCTTCTTTTATTTCGTTTTGGGGAAAATAAGCAAGATTTTGTTTATGTATTGAATGTATATTCTAAATATATTCAACTGTTTAGCAATTTTTTTACTTTATATTTCTGACCCCAGAAGCCTGTTTTTTTTAGCAAAGACAGCAGTTGGTGCTTATATTGCTGACCAAATCAGTGCTCCTGCAGCAAAGGAAATGACTCGGGTTCAATGTGAGGAAAGAGAGCACAGTTTAAACCTGACATCACTTCCAGTAAAAATAAATGGCTGAGTGCATTTAGAGTGAGCAGCTGCAAATTCAAGCAGCGTTTTGAAGTGCTACCGCTGGACTAACCCATATTAAACTAGCTAACACAGAATGTCCTGGTGCAATTTCCTCAGCTGCCCAGTGGACTGGTCACTTGCTGTGTGTCTGCTGTGTTATTGCATTACCTCAAGCTGATGGTCAGGCTAAAGCATGACTAATCTGTCCTGGGCCTTGGAATTGCCCACATCGTGGGAAGAAGCGGAACTGTTTTTTACTGCACTCTGAAATAGAGCACGCTCACAGCATATGGATTTGAGATTAAAAACGTTTTCCCATGTAACACGGCCGAAACAGTTCACACACCACAAACGGATAAAAATAAATCAAGAGCAGTACCAAACACAAAAAAATAAACCAAAAAAACCTGGTACTTTGGTATGATTATGAGGCCCCTGGAGTCTGTTATCATTTGGGGGATGTAATCAGACAGTTAGTGCATGTGGTTTTCCTCAGCATCGCCTTATTATTTATATTGAGTGTTCTCAATGACCACCAAAATGTACGAATTGAATTAGTTAGCTAATGAGTTGGCTTTTTTGAAGTGTTCTGGAGCAGCATAAACAGAGACCATTGGGAACACCACTCAGCCAATATCCCCTGCATTTCTCTTTAGCGATGGCCAAGAGAAACTCCGCCAAGGAGTAAAAATCTGCAAAACCAAACAATATGTTGTTTGTTTGTCATGCTAATCAGAAACTGACCAGAGACCACCACAAGTTATTTACCTTTAGATCAGTCCCACGGTCTGGTCAATATAATAAATGCCTGTAAAGCATAAATGGGAACAGTTATAACCTAAATTTCCAACTTCTAATATGATGTCAAACATAAAACATCATTCAGTTGTGTGTAAGCTTTGTCTTCAACATTTATCTTCTCTTACTCTGCAAACAGCTCCTAGTTTCACACAAAAAGTAGAGTATTGAGCACTACATTAGTTAAATGTAAATGTTTTAAAAATGTAAAATACATTTTGTTAACTAAACATGATTCATAAAATTCAACATTAGTTTTAGCAGTGGGTAAACCATGTAAATAGGCCAAATATTGTGCAAAAACAAAAGATTTTATCTGAAATCTCTGAAATATTAACACATCCGGAAAAGTCATGAACCCATTTATCGTGAAATGTTTTCAAACATAATTAGGGCTTTATTTGCATTTAATGCATGGATTGGATATGGGTATTGGGGGAAAGGGTAGCCAAACATTGTTCTTTTTAAATAAGAAATTAATAAGAATCAACAGTCTCCTGGGAATATCTCAAGCTTGAGCAGCAGCATCCTCATTTCATTCTTTTCATCAAACCCTGCCTTTTGGACCCTGAGGTTCCCTGCAATAAATTGACATAGTACTGCAGTTCAAAAAATTGTCTTTTCTTAAAACAGTCTTTTATTTATTTCTCTCTCTGCCTACACAGGTCCCACACTGGGCCGTCTCTGCTCCGAGGATAGTCTGGCCCAAAATAAAAGAAAAAACAGCCCTGCAAACTTTACATCTAACCCTTGTACTCATGTATCTCACGACCGCGCTCCGATCTTAACCCTCAAAATCAGCCAAGCTCCGGGCCAGAAATGTATTCTGAGGAGATGCAATCACAGAGATGTGCAAAAACTCATACCAGCTGCTGTGAAATATTGAGGCCCTTCACAATGAGTGATCAGCCGTGCTTCTGCAGTGCCATCTAATGCACTCTGTCTGAAATGAACACGTCCTTGACTGCTGGGACAACTGCTAAATTGCTTATTGACCCGCGGCTTTGTTCACCTATAGGAGCAGCTGCCATCCTCGCTGCTTTACCTATAGATCACAGTACCTTCTTTTTCATATTGGGGTCCGTTCCCAGTTGTCAGACAGTGAGGATAATGATATGAACAATAGAAATCCTGGAGAATTACAGGAGACTAAAACTGCACAAGATTAGATGAGACCACTGAAGATGTTCCCTGTCCAAAGCAGGAAACTCCACTTAGTCAGTCTTCATCAAAAATGCTGAAAAGTAAAGGATCAGCAGAAGTTTTAAGTGATTTAGATCCTTTCTTGAACTTAAGCTGTTCTATGTATATTTCTCACTCTCTCTCTCTGTCTTTCTCGTTCTCTCTCTCACTCTTAAATTAATAAAAACCTTTTTTATACATATAGATAGATAGATAGATAGATAGATAGATAGATAGATAGATAGATAGATAGATAGATAGATAGATAGATAGA
>JBBKCR010061062.1:0-10442 GCA_037577295.1 Ladigesia roloffi | reverse complement strand
AATTGACAGAATGTTGTAATTTTATGTATAACATACACATTTAACTATAGATTATTTACAACACCCCAAAGTCATTTGTTAGAGTGCAGGTTTTTTCTGGTCAGTGGCGCAATGACTTTCCCTTCTCATATTATAGCAAATTCGCGCTATGCCCCTCACCACACCCCTTCTTTCCAGTGTCCCGCCCCACCCAGCGCATTGTAATCTGCCAAAATCACAGCGCAGATTTCTGGCGGATTAATGCACGATGTCGTCCCACAATATAGCAATGATGGGCTGCGCCAGTGACGGAAGCACGGTGCGACGTGTGTATTATCGGGCCCAATAACTGATTACCTGCTACGGCAAAAAAAATAAAAAAATTTAAATTTAATTAATGGATGCATCTCAAAAAGGGTCCAGTACATACACAGTACATAAACGATATTGTTTTCTGTAATACCATGAGAACCAGCACACCAACATATATCCTTCATCTTTTCTTTGGCCCTCGGTGTGGATACTGGCAAAGTTACTGCATAACATGCAACAGGCAACATTGTTATCAATCCAAGCAATGATGTGTCAAACATGGTATCTCTTTTCCTGAACAGCAAATGTAGGCCTCAATTACAAGGTCACTTTAGTCAGCTTTGAGTGAACCAGATTTAGTCCAAAGGTCGAGGGAAATAACACTCAGTGATCAATATTTGTCTAGAGCTTGTCAATACCGAATATACACACTGTATAATTGAAAAGTATAGTATAACTAATTCGGGAATTTATAAGCTAAATGAAAGCATAGCTTATGTTGCTTCCTTGCCATTTTTTAGAAATTAATTGGTGGAAAATTCAGTTTCTAGCCTGTTGGCTGCACTATTGCAGGATTGGTGTTCGTATACAGGGCTTATAGCACTTTAATCCATATTACTGGAAGACATTATAACTAAATTTTATTTACAGTACATAAGCAAGGCTGCAGAATTCCTGTGTGTTCAGCTGAGGAAGCTTGAATAGATTAGCAAAGACTTAGGAGGGTCAGGAAATGGGCTTACACTTCACTGAAGGCCAGCATTCTTAAGACTTCATAACACCTTAATAAACCTTTCATGGCAACAGACAGAAAACCTATTTTCAAAAAAAGATTATTCTCACAAATTGCATTCCTTGTTTAGTCCATCTGATTGTTATTTTAATGCTTTAAATCTTTATAAATGTATGTAGCTTTATGTCACTTGCTCACTTCCCATGAAAGGTTTATTTATGTTTTGTGTAGTCTCACAAACTTTAGCCTTTAGAGAAAAAATGTTATGTAAATTGATTTATGTTTTTGGGATAGAAACTGACACAAATAAGTGAGGGAAAAAATAATATGTGTAAAAAATATTAA
The DNA here is from genome assembly GCA_037577295.1 of Ladigesia roloffi. Taxonomy (NCBI): domain Eukaryota; kingdom Metazoa; phylum Chordata; class Actinopteri; order Characiformes; family Alestidae; genus Ladigesia; species Ladigesia roloffi. The sequence continues at coordinate 9,073 of JBBKCR010061062.1, read as the reverse complement.
CCTATTTAAAGTGATATAAAAGATGGATGTTTGCTTGTAAAAGATCTGTCTTGCAAACAAGCCATTCTGGAAAGTATTAGAACCATTTTCAGGATTACGGGTAGTTCCTCTTTGGAACAGCCATTTAAGAAGCAATTTGTGCGTTCGAATCTCAGCATGAGGCCGTGCCATGAGCCCCCAGGTTCTAATTGAATGCCACGATTGTGGTAATAAGCCGACAGTTTGGATGGCACCCCCCTGAAGACTGTGTATTAGAGATCAGTATTTGCAGGAGGTTGTTATTAGGATTTTATTTTCTTCACGTTTGGTGGCTAAATACCATCCTTATTTGAAGAGTAAAAATATGAACATGCAGAGATTTTTCCCTCTTTAACTTCTTCTGCCATTCCCTACTGAAACCATGTGAGACTCAAAAGCTCAGTTTGTGCCAAGTCACAAAAGTGGCTATAAAGGAAAGCTTGTGAAACATTCTGCTCTGGTTTTTGTCTCAAGTGAGATGTTTTCACCCCAACAGGTGTGGAAAGCCATAAAAAACAATGAAGAGAACTGTTGACCAACCCACTGAACTCCACAAGCCCTCTCTGAGCTCCTTTCAGATGAAATTGGCATTGACCAGAATGTTCTGATAAGAATATAATGGTCATGCTTTATCTGTAAACCTGTACTCACAAGCCTGAAGCCTTTAGATAATGGAGAGGGGATACAGGAAGTTCCTGGAAAGCATTAGGTAATAATAAATCATGGGATTGGTCATTAATTACACACTGTTAAAACATATCGCTTCTCAAGACACTTGACAATGGTGCGAATATCCACAAAGTTGCTGCATAATGTTCCAGTCAATACTGGTAATGAGCGTAGCAATTATGTGTCTTTCACTATATAGACTGCTACGGCTAAAGCTAATAATCTGCGTTTGTGTTCTGCTGAGGAAACAAAGTCACCTTCGACTTGGATGCCCTGGGGGTAAACAAATAAACATCAGCTTTTCATTTTGGGGTGAACTATCCATTCAAGGTTACTTAGGCAGCCTTGGGTTAGAATCTAGGGGTGGTACAATACCACTTTTGTCCGATACTGATACCGATACTGCAGCCTTGAATATCTGGCGATACTGATACCGGTTCAACTTGATGTTTATTACTCTCTTAAATGGCTATAGAAAAAACACTATATGGACAATAGTATTGGGACACACCTCTTAATTGTTGAATTCAGGTGGCCCCTTACTTCCAGTGAAGGCCAATCTTGACTCATTGACTGCCATTGACATCTATAGACGTCAATTTAAATACGTCTATAGATGCCAATTACTTTTTTCAACGGGGCTGGCTGGGGTACGATATGGGGCAGCTTGTCAGTATATTTCAGGCTTGCACACATAGAATACACCTACAAAACTAACCCGTTAGGTGGCAGTAGTGCAAATCTGGATGGAAGATGTGCTTAGAAAACTGCAGGAGAATTACGGTATTGATAAACAGGTTAGCCATGTCGCCAAACAAAGGTAAATCTGAGAAATGTAAGCAGCTCACACTCCAACAGAGTTTGTGTCACAGTCGCAATAGTTTAAGTAGTGTCCTGATCATGGGAAATTAAGGTGATAAACCTGGGCAAAGTGGAGAGGATAGTTCACAACAAGTTTCACCAAAGCCCAGTAGTTTAGCAGATCAGATCAGGTAAATTCCATTTATAAAGAATGGAAAATGGTAGAAACATTTTTTTTTGATGAAAGAAGTGAGTCTCTTTCTATATAGTCATAAAATGCAATATTCTGTGGCTCTTGAAAAAGCAGTAATTATGATCAAAAACTCTGGCAGTGAGGGGTTCTCTGATCTGAAAATGGCTGGCAGTCAATGAACATTTTGTACACCATGCTTTCAACTTTGTGGACACAGTTTTGGCAAGAACATGTTCTATTCCAGCATGACTGTGTCCCAGTGCACAAAGCAAGCTCCATAAAGACATGGCTGGATGTGTTCAGTGTAGAAGAACTGACTGGCAACAGAAAGCCCTGAACTCAAGCACATCCAACACCTTTGGGATGAACTAAAATAAAAATTATGAGCCAGGCCTCGCACAACATCAGTCCCTGTTGGTTTAATGGTCAGGCATCCCATTACTTTTGTCAGATAAAGTGTATGTCTGGATACACTTTAAGTCCAGAATGGTTCCACACCCCAATAATTAGCTTCAAGCTATTTAATTTCCATTTACATCCAACATTTTGTTTTTATCTGAAGCAACTTCCATTCCCTGACTACAGGGGGCAGTCTCCCTGGAGCAATTGGGATTAAGGGTCCTGCTCAGGAACCCAGTGGTGGTATGCTGAAGGTAGTATTCAAACCCCTGACTTCTTGTTCCAGAAGCACATATCCCACCCACTAGGCCACTTGGTTTTCTGAGGGCATTGTAACATTGTGTTTACTGACTCGGGGCACTGTAGCCAAGCCTGTATACACAGCAAGCACTGCTCCAGTGCTGTTGCGTGTCCATAAAAACATCACGCACTCACCCTCTCTTAGGGACTGTTTTTTGTTTGTGATGGTGCTTAGATGTGCTGACAGCCTTTATCATATTGTCCCAATGGCCTAGCATGAAGTTCTGCATGTCCCATCAAAAGAAACTGATGCAAAATACGCTAGAACCATATCAATATACGTTTTGAAGAGGCTCATTTCACAGTGATACATAGTGGTTGGTTAGGATTGCAACATTTCACTTTTTTAGTGCCAGGGTAATCTGAAGATTATTTTAACAATTAATCAGTCAATTATTTTTTTAAAGCCGTGCAATAATAAATAAAAAATAACATATGTGAAGGACTGATATCCTAAAGCATTCAAAATTTCTCCTGAGGTATGAAATCTGTTTCTAACCTAAATTGAACCTAAATCATTTCTTAATCCTTTTCTTAATGCCTTATAATAAATAAATGGACGAAGATTAACTGCTAAATGGGCTAATGTATGTAAATGATTAGCCTTTAAATATAGCTCAAAATCACAAAACAGCCTTACAAAAGAAAGTTTTGGCAGCACAGTGTTCATATACAGACTGAGAAGTAAATTCTGAAAGTGTAATAATACTTCATCAAACTGCATCATCTAAAGAAAAAGAGGACAGTAATGTTCTGTAATGAAAGGGGCCCATTAAGACTATGAAAGACTTTGAAAGACTTTGAAAGTAGGATCAGCTAATAATATGCTTCTCCCCCTATACGGCTGAGTAAGCATTTATCAAGAACCATTTGAATAAAGTTCTCCAAATTGAAGGAAGATCAGAAACACTGTGTTGAAAATGTGGTATGGCTGATAGTAGGATGTAGGCCTAGGTCGGGGCAGTCGGGCCTTTGCTTAATAACTGTCTTTTTTGAAGCAGGCTTTTAAACACAAAATATAAATTCAGCAAGTCACTGATCTGCTAAAACTGCTTGACCTTCGTCATTTACAGGTGAGTGTCACATGGAAGAAATAGAGCTAGAATCCTTGTAATTATATTCCACCTGTGGGTATTTTGCCCCTAACTGCCAGTGAGAGGTCACCGGGACATGTTTGGCTTCTTCACAGAGTGTCACCTCATCTCCGAGGCCTATCTGCAAATATGACACTTCCTCTTCACTTTACACGGGACCTGGTAATTTAGCACGCTCCGTTTGCCTAAGAGTAAGGACACGCACACACACTGAGCACCATTAATATCGAGTGGAGTGAAAGGGTAGGGGGTGACAGCGTGCAACTGAAGAGGCTGTGTCAGTGTTTACACAGGAAGAACATACCCATGATCCACCATGTTCCTTCAGACTCTACCAAAGTGCAAAGTACCAGTGGACACAGGAAGATGCACTTTTAAACCTGGAGCCACCGATATAGATGACCAATAATTAACACTTTGTTGTGGCTGCTAACTACAATCATGTGCAAAAATGTGGGCGCCCCTGGATGAATAGTTTTCACATCCTCTACCCAGAGAATATATCTGCCCGTTTCAATACATGACTACGGTTTATTTGCTAAATGTGGTCTGTGGCCACCACAGTTAGGGATGCCTACATTTTATTTTTCCCAATATTTTTAACTAGATCCAATTTAAATTGTATATTAAACTTAGCAGATAAGTACCTTATTTAAATGTGTTCTACTAATACAGTGAGCGGAATACATAAAAAAATTAGTAGCTTCTAATGCTTAGGGTATATATTTGGGCAGTGCAAGATCATGAAACATATCATGAGATGGTATGAAACCTGTTTTTCCTCTGGTAGGCAGCCTAGCATTTTCTGTGTTTTACCAGAGATATGAAATCAATAAGATCTCTAATATCATGATATCTCTGTGTTGCATGACATTTGCATTGGTATGATCATGAACACATACTGTCAAAGAGCTAGTACTCTGTAAAATATTTTGTCTTACAAATCTGACACTGACTGTTTTTTTCCCCAATAAATTTTCCAACAGAATACACCTTCATTAAACAAACATTTTAGCAATTATTTTATTAGCTATATTGGATATATTATTTGTCATCTATGATATATATTGCTTAAAATATTACTAAAAGGCATTTTCATGCTTATCCCTCGTACTGAATATGATAAAATCACAACAACCAAGTCTGCCTGTAGTAATCTGATATCCAGTAACACACAAGACACCAGTTAAACAAGTTTCTAAAACACTGATTCAAGAACATCGGTTCTAGCCTTGTTGGGTTGAATCATCCTCTTTGCCTCCAATCCACACAGATTCTATTTCCCCGACATGTCGCTGCATCACATAACCGACCCCACATGGCTGTCTAGTGTGAAAAATAATTTCCCCTTTTATATCGATTTATAATTCACTTCCAAGAACAATCAGGATCAGCTTCTGGATGAGTCTTGGTCTTTCAAGCCTAAACAGCAGTAGAACCTTGAGAGAACTGAGGCACATTTACCTTTGTGGCAGAATCCACTGTAGCGAAGAAAATTAAGGTGTTTAAAAACACTCTGAGTGCTTTCATGTGGCACTAATGGCTCTGGAGTTGTTCTTTGGCTGGAGATTAACAGAAATTTGTGCATGCAAAGTGAGCGTTGACATGTATGTTTAAGCCATTCTCGTTGCATTTATGTCCCACAGAAACACTAGTTTGGTTGTTGAGCTCTGTCACTTGAAACACTGCATCAGAAAAAGAGTAGACACTTGCCAAAAACAGGGAGTTTATTCCTCCTGTGCTGCAATAAGAGCCTTTATCCTTCTATGAAGGCTTAAATGAAGATGTTAAAAACTGGTGTGAGGATCAGTTTGCACTCTGCTACAAGGGCATTAGCTGATGATTGGCTCTGGATCACAAACATTAACTCAGCTTACCCCAAATATGTTGGATGGGACTCTTTCTGTCCAGAAAACACTTTCAATGCTTCCCATTCTGTCACTGGGGGTTTATAGGACACTTGTCAACTTATTAAACCGGGCATAGTGATTTTAGGCTTTTATGGGTAGAAGTCGTTCGTCTGCCGGACCCTTCTGGACATTATACACTATATGGACAAATATTTGGGGACAGACCTTTTTATTTAGGGCATTAGGCTTGGCCCCTTAAATCCAGTGAAGGACAAGCTTAAGTAGACCAAGGTATTTTGGACAACACCATACTTCCAACAGAAGACTTTTTGGGGAAGAACCTTTTATAATCCAGCATGACTGTGCACAAAGCAAGCTCCATAAAGACTTGGCTGGATAAAGTCCTGATCTCAACCTCATCCAACACCTTTGGTATGGACTGGAACAGAGAGTGTGAACCAGATCATGTTGTCCAACGTCATAAATGTAGCAGCATATGATTCCTGACACCAAAATCTTTCAATTGATTCACAGGAAAAGGGATGGGTGCTTTTCTTTCGCACTTGGAGTGTTTATAGTAGCAGCAAAGATCCAAATGGAAATACAAGAGGATGCAAAAAGTGAGTTTTGCTTGATATGTACACTTACTGGTCAGGCGTCCCAAAAATTTTGTCCGTTTAGGGCATATTCTCACATAACATTACATACATGATGTGCAGTAGCCTGTACTACTACTGTCTTGAAATCTTGGCTTTCTGCAGTAGCAAACAAATCAAAATTACCTTTGTCAATACACTGCACTTTTCTGGTAAATGACAGTTTTGGGTCAGACCATTTTTATCTCAGCCATGCTTGCCACACTCCTACGTAACCAGGAAATCCTGTTGTCTTTTGTTTTTCAGAACCTTATCAGGAAATCCTGTCAAATGAACTTCTAATGGCAATAAAGGAAATAAAAACATAAAATGTGCTGTGCAATGTCTGACACTAACATGTGTAATTTTTTTCCCCAATAGTGTAATATCCTTTACTTGTAGATGCACACATTGTACAGTAAATAAACTCTCACAAAGCATCAGAATGCCCAAGGTGCTCAAACTGCACTAGAAAACATGTCCCTATTCAGTCACAAGGCTGGTGTCGGTGTGTTCCCTCAGGCCAGAACATTCAGAGATAATCAGATAATCTCAGATACACTCCATGGCTCCTAAAAAGCCAGCAATTGTGTGAAACGAGCAGAGCCAAGCAATGACTTGCACACAGCCAGTGGTGAGGCTTTTTATTCTGTTGTTAACGTGAACGCCCACCTGTTCGGCCCCTCAGCAGGTCGGGTCGAAACATGCAGACGGCTCCCGCTGCGCCGGACCACTCAAAGGAGCCTTTCACTCTAAACTACACTCGAGTCATTTTTCTTCTTTGGCATAACTTGCTACAAACTAAAAACCCTGCTGAGCAACAGCACAGCCACTCCAGACATGAAACAAAGATATAAAACAAACTTTAAAGGGCACATGTCACAAATCAAATGAAAATTTACGTTTTATGTAATAAGAAAACACTGTTAACATTTAATTAACTTCCCAGTCCATGGGCCAGTTTTACAAAGATATACTGTAACTATAACTAACATATAGGCTATAGTCAGACTTGACATAGACATCTAAATATTACTGCTGTACAAGGCACTATCTTAAGTGGTATTATGCTGTTAAGAATTTTGGGTATTTTAAGACTCTCTTAAAACAAAAACAATGGAAGGATGAGTGGCCACATGGAATCACGAAGCACCTTTCACCCATTCGGAAAATCTGTGTATTTTGGAGGAATTCAACACCTATGAAGACACAAAAAAAATTTTGTGAAGAATGCAACAAAAAAAAAGAACTCTGTTTGGAATAAGATGAACACATCGGTTAACAGTGGGAATCCCGCTGGCATCTGGAATGTCACAGTTTAATGTATAAAGTATTTCGTTCTTGTGGGATAGTATTATCCCTGAAAACTCTTTCCTGTCTTACAGCTCTCTCCATAAATTCATCAACAAACCACAAATGATCAGCCATCTCTTCCTGTTTTTTTTCTGCGGTTACCATGGTGACATGGCACTTTAGACCTATGTTGGCCTGGGGGTGAGGTGGCCAACCTTTTAAGTCTAAAATGAATTGCTCTTACCTTTTGTGAAACTGTCTTACTTGCATTAGACTGGTCTATAAACAAACCTAAGACCTGTCTTACCCTATAGACAAGTCAAAACTGCTTCAGTGAAACAGGGCCCAGTGTGATCTATAGATGGAACCCATGCATTAAAAACTTTAAAAACTAAAATCTAATGAATTTGATACATTTAGAACCTGCAGTCATTATGAGCCAGGAGTTTTGACTGAGGCACAATTCAGGACAGGCAGGCGGAGGTCATTTACATTTTAAAGGCACAGCAACAAAACAGCCTGTCTTAATCCAAGGGATGAAAAGAGGTTAAATATTGATGACGCAAATATGATTTTGGTACAGAAAGAGGTATGGACACAAAATACTGATGCTTTTCAAATGAGTCAAGGCAGCCAATCAGATAACAGGCTATTTACATTTTAACGTCCCACCTTGTCTTAAAGGCACAGTAACAAAAAAAGTCAGATACTGGTATTGCAAACATGAGTAATGATTGATTTTGGTACAGAAACGTCTCTTTAAGAATGAGTGGGGATTTATATAATTAAAAGAAACAGTGGTTTATACAGTTGCAACAAAGTTGGTGTTGGTTGCTAATTGTACCTGGTTGCTTATGAGGCTAGCCAGAAGCCCAGGCCCGCTTAGGCCATAGTGGAGTCGGGCTGTGAACTGACTAAAGGGTGAAAATTACTTTGTAAGTATGTGCTGGGACTCACTATCCCATGGACAAGTTCTTTCATTTTTGTTTTGTAATTGTGCAGCCACAATTGTTCATTTGTTATTGTAAACATCTTAGTTTAGGTCTTGGCCTAAGAGCATACCTTTAAATCATTTATTTTTCTGGATCTTTCTTCTTCTTATAATTCATCAAATGTTCATGATTAACCACATTTACAACCATATTTACAACATTTTGACTTTTAAAAACTCTGTAAAAGTTAAAGACTAGATCACTAATCAAATAATTTATGATCTTTTGTGTTGAATGTTATTCATGATATTTTTTGCTCCCTAAAATAAAACAGCTAATGACCAAACCAGTATATGCAGAAGCTTCGTAAATCATGACATTTTGTTGAACAACCAATGTTCAAGCCAATTGCTTGATCATCAGTTCGTTTTATGAGCCCAGCCAGACCTGCCTCAAAGGTCAACAGTGAGTTATTTCTGAAGATTCAAAGTCACAAATGCAGCATAATTTATCCAGTTGAGATGCATGACCTTCATAGCTGACAGCATTTTACTAAAATATTTGCAACAGAAAAAGGGTCTGTCATGTCCGCACATAATGAATAGTTCATGTCAGGTGTTCCTTTGATTTGAAGACAGCTGTGTTTAGTGTGAGAAGGGTTGTTGTTCGCTGTCTAACTCTGTACCTGCAGAAATAGAAGCCTAATGAAGTCCCTGCTGGATCCTTACTGTATTAACAGGATTACTGGGTACTGGGCTCTACTTAATGAGAGAGCGTGCGCGAGAGAGAGTGAGAGAGAGAGAGAGAGAGAGTGAGAGAGAGAGAGAGAGAGAGAAAGAGAGAGAGAGAGAGAGAGAGAGAGAGAGAGAGAGAGAGAGAGAGAGAGAGA
>JBBKCR010061052.1:0-10443 GCA_037577295.1 Ladigesia roloffi | reverse complement strand
CCAGGAGCAGATGGTTCCAGATGATGGGGCTGTGATCAGTATACTGGTGGTGCTGAATGCTGAGTGGCTGGAACTCCATTATCTAAGCTCTTTTTTATCTTTTGGCTCTTTGCAACCTGTTGCATTCAAAAAATGTTCCCACTTCTTAATTGATATGCCAAAAATAAGAGAGTTTGAGAGGAATAAAATAGTATTTTGCACCAAAATGGTGATGCAAAGCAAAGTACGAAGAAATGAGAGGTGAGAAGGTGTGTTAATATATTTAGTTAATATATGCAGACATCCACACGCTCGCAGTTACCTTGATCTTCCGGAAGTCGACAGGTTTCCGGATCAGCTCGTAATACTCCGGAAGCTCTTTGCGAGACGGCAGCTGGATGAACACCTCGCTCAGCTGCCGGCCGTTACTGCTATTAGATCAGATGGGCATGGAGAAACATTAAAACCTAGCTAGAGGAGAATCAATCATCCAACATTTGTTTATAAAACTAATTTTGCCTTATTGATGGTATCAGATTCTGCAGCAAGGGTTCAGTTTAAAATCAGGATATGATCAAAAGACGTATGATCACTCTTAAATCAAATTAAAAGTCAGCAAGAATTTATCATCATTCATGCGTCTCTCTAGCGCCCCCTTCAGTAGAGGTGTGTTGCTTGAACAAGTTCTGAGAACAAGGCCTGGAGCATGCAGTTCTGGTTCTGCAAAAATCGTCAACAGGAGGATGTTTATTCAGGCAGACGAGACACAGGCAGGTCACGGGAACAAGAACGATTCCACTTATTTCGACCCTCTCACCTCTCTTTGTATTTGATCATGGCATCCACAATCTTCTTCATCTTCTTGGTGAGGGCTGGGGGGTTGGGAGTCAGTTTCTCAGCTGGGGGACGTCCCCGTTTCTTCTGTCTTTTACTGTCCTCATCTTTGTCCCTCCCTCCACGAGTGCCAGAGGTGGACGGACCCGCGTCCAAGTCACGGTCCCTCTTTCTCTTCCGCGTGGTCTTCTTATGACGTACCTCCTCCTCAATCTCCTCCAAGGTGCCCTCCTCAATAGCCTGAATATACAGAAATACATGCAGAGGACGAAACAGACATGGTGCAAAAATAGTCACTTGTTGCCTCAGCGAGTGATAACCTGTAATGAGCGAAAAAAAAACGGTGTGTATATCAGCATTTTGTGTCTTCTCAGATACAGTGACCTGCTCGGACCTTGAGCCACTGTTTCTCAGTGAGCGAGTCGCTGTAGTCCACCTCCTTCCTCTGGCGAGAGCCACGGCCAAACATCTTCTCCTCCTCCTCCTCACAGGTCAGCCGCTCCACCTCCGCATCATCCTTCATGATCCAAGTGGGCAGCTCATCCTCCTCCATCAGACGAGGCTTGCGCTTCGGGTTCCGTGCTTCCTCCCGCCGCCGGTCTAGATCCATCCTCTGCAGATGGGAAATTTGGAATTTAGACTGACGCCAGTTGGAACACAGCCTGCAAATTTCTGATGAGAAATGTTCTTCATGTCCAAACACAACAAGGTGATTTTCATGCTGGACTAGGTCTGAATGTAACCTTGCAAAAAATTAAACTGAACCGAACATTACTACACTAGACTGATATGGACCTTGTTGAAATTTTTAGCCATATTAGAGTTATTAGATAGCGTTAGACATGTTAGCTAGCATTAAAGATAGCGTTAGACATGTTAGCCATATTAGATAGCGTTAGACATGTTAGCTAGCATTAGAGATAGCGTTAGACATGTTGGCTAGCATTAGAGATAGCGTTAGACATGTTAGCCATATTAGATAGCGTTAGACATGTTAGCTAGCATTAGAGATAGCGTTAGACTTGTTAGCCATATTAGATAGCGTTAGACATGTTAGCTAGCTTTGAAGTTTCAGATGCAGTGCAGAACGCCAGTAGTGTTGCTGTACTTTACGGTCCTCATCTTTGTCCCTCCCTCCACGAAAAAAAAGGAACCATAATGATCTCTTAAGGGGGCGTTTACATATCGAGTCTTTTGCACGCTTAAGGCCGTTATTTCAAATGTAGACGCTCGGCAGCCGCACTCATAACGGAAACGGTCCACGCCGCGTCAAGTTAAAAACACCTCGACTTTTCAGAACACCGCAAGCGCACTGCAGGTCATGTGACAAGAATCAACCAATTAGCTTTGTTGCCTTTTCCTTTACTCCTTTCCTAAAATATAATCCAACTGGTCCTTGTTAAGTCTGAAATAGGTTTTGAGCCTCCCGTTGTCCAGGCGGAGCTCCTGGATCAGCTGGTGAAATTCCCTGTGTTTTTTTCTGTTTTTAAAGAATAGGGTGCACCCAGACACTATGGCGTTTTTTTTTCTGTGTAAATAAATAATCTAGCAGAGTCACAGCAAGTGTTTTTAGTTGGTGGAAATCCAATGCTGAAATTAAATGAGAGCTCGGCTAATGGTTGCTTAGCAACAACAGACACTTCCAGAGTGCAAGCGCCCGAGCGCTTTTGGAAAGAAGGAGAAAGCGACGCGCCTCGCGTTTTCCACGCGTTTTTTTGGCGCGATATGTGAACGCCCCCCTAAGTCATCGAAAGCATGTCATCAGCCAATCAGAGGCAGAGACTGCATTGGGTACACAAACGTGCAGTGAGTGGAAAAAAAACACAAGACTAGTCGACTTGTTTTTTAGGGAGCATCGACTTGTGCCTCTGAAGTTGACTATTCACTACTGGATTCTGTTAATGCCCAATTACCTACTAAAACAAATTCAATGACAAATTCCTGTATATGTGAGGAAAAGTCGAACCATGAAGTGATCGAACTCCTCTTCACTTCTTGCGATCATCTGATTAACAGTCTCATCATCTGGAACTTCATCCTCCTCCTGGTCAGGGAGAGAACGAGAGAGACAGAGAGAGAGAGGAACTGAATCCTACTCGTGATCAAGTGAAACGTGTATGTTTCATATACAGATATATAATATAAATCATTTGAATGAATGAATAAAAAATAGAAAGAGAGTGACAGACTACAGGAGTGTAGGTGCCAAACTCTGAGACCTCATCCTGCTCCTCGTGCTCTAGAATGGCCTGCAGAAAGGCACGTCGCTCGTGGCTGGACGACTTCTGGTCAAACATCCCGGCCTGGATGACCTTCTGGTCTACGTTGAGCTTGTATTTGGCAGCAGCGAGGATTTTCTCCTCCACACTGTTCACTGTGCATAAGCGCAGAACCCGCACCTCGTTCTGCTGCCCGATACGATGGGCGCGGTCCTGGGCCTGCAGGTCCTACCCTCAGAGAGACAGCACTCAGGTTTATGTCCGGATAAAGTGGCCAAATAATAAGGCATGATGTTCTCTAAGGTTCCTTGCTTATTGAATTAGGGTCTAGTTTTTCGACAGCAGGGTCCAGCTGCGTGTGTTACCTGGTGAGGGTTCCAGTCGCTGTCGAAGATGACCACGGTGTCGGCGCTCTGCAGGTTGAGGCCGAGCCCCCCCGCCCTGGTGCTCAGGAGGAAGATGAAGTACTGGGACTCGGGGTCGTTAAATGTTTTCAGCAGCATGCCCCGGTCCTCCGCTTTAGTGGTCCCTGTAAACAGAGCAGGGATTAAACGTCACCGAGGTCCAGTTATTAAAGTAGAAGGTCTGAACTGAAGTCCATCTTGTGTCTTATAGACTTCCCCTATGTCCACATTTTCACATGCTTTCCACAAAATGTACTGTTCATTTCCAACTAAATATTTTACCATAAACAAAAGCAGTCCCAGGCAAATAAATAAAAAAGTTACAAAAGCAATTAATTATCGATCAAAACGTGTCCAAACTATTTGTTTTTTTCCTCGAGTCGGATTTTGGGTCCACTCATAGTTTTGCGGGTTGGGCGGGGCAGTTTGGAACTCCTGACGGGTCGGGTTTGGGCGCTCTTAAAAAAAAAAGCAGACTACAGTTGATAATAAACTAAAACTAAGAGCCATTTGGGAGCCGAAAGTACTGGCTCTTATTTGGGAGCCGTGCCAGAAGAGGTGGCTCTCTTCCCGAACTTCCCATCACTAGTAAACTGGCGAGTGAAGCTGTTGTCGTATTAACTGGAATAGCAGCGCCCCCTGTCAGTAGACATGACCGTCCAAAATAAAGCTCCAGGAAAATGACTTCATCTCGTGAATTTACCAGACTGGTAACGGGTCCGGACAGAACCATCACTCCTCCGTTTGGTGATCTTACCTCACGTGTTGCCAGTGGTACAGTCAGAGAATTTGATTGTGCACATTAAAATAGGCCTAAAGTAGTTTGTACTTGTGCTTTTGGCCTCTGCTATTGTGTCACAGTAAACTGGAAAGAATTTGATTTCATTGTTTTGAACTGAACTGAATTGGACTGGATTCGATTAGATCAGGGCAAACCTAATGGGTTGAACTTAACAAGACTGAACAAGAACGACCTAGACTGGACTGAGCTAAAGAATCAGAATCAGAAATCTTCACTGACCACAAAAGAAACATACAGGATCTGTTATTGATCCCAACTACACAGACATACAGAGACAAGAACATTATACAATGTAAAGTGTAAATAAAACCAATAATATCCCTGCAGAAAAAAAACTCAATCTGAGGTATACTGTGCTATACACACAAACTTGGGGTACAAATGCTAAATAGCTTAGTTAAGTGAATTATAGCATGTAATGGCCTGTAACAGCGATAAGACGTATAAAAGTAACATTAACTCACGTAGTGCCAATTTCACATGGTAAGACAATAATTAGTCTAGACTAGACTGAACTGGGTCAAGAACAGAATGGATCAGAGTTTTTGAATGTTTTCGGCAGCATGGCCAGGTCCTCCGCTTGACTTATTTAGTGGTTTAGTGGTTTAATGGTCCCTGTAAACCAGGGCTGTCCAAATTTTTTTAACCACAAAAATTACATGAAATTACACACTGTTTTAAAACCATTCACAATTACCAATATTTTTTAAAATGCCGCTGGAACCAAACACAAGCCACTCTAAAAACTCATATCTGCCTTTCATTCAATTTTGTTAGATAACATTGACCCAACTGTATAGAATACCTTAAATTACCATGAGTTTTGCAAATATCTTTTCCTCATGAACATTTAAAACAGGAATTATAAAGAATGCAAAGTGGTCTGTTATGAATATATTTTTGCCTCATTCTGCCTCATTTACAAGCACTTTCAGAAAGCAATAATTTGTGTCACATCTACAGGCACCGGTAAGAACCACAGAGACAGATAGCATTAGTATGGTGTCACCATGTGGTGAATGGAGGAATGGCATACTTAAAATTCCGTAATTTATTTATCCTTATAAAGCTAGCGAGCCTTAACATCCCATTATAAGAGTGAAGCCGTGTCAAATCTGAAAGCGAGTCAGATTTTGGAGTCAGATTCTGCTGTAAACATATTACCAGTGATACGGAAAGAGACTTTGGTTTTTCCACATTAAAATCAGACCTCAAATTAGTTTTTACAAGTTACTTTTCCATGTTGGGCTTTGTAAAATGTATGAATTAACCAAACTGACCTGGAAAATTTTCGATTGCATTGGATTGGACTGGTCTGGACCCCACTGAAATCTGGCGTCAAAGTAGATTTTACAAATGCTTGCTCACGTTAAATATAAAACGTGTCAGCGTGTGGAAGTGGCTCTTTCTCTAGAACTAGGCCAGGCTGAGGGACACAGAGTTCTAGGCTGGACAGACAGAATTACTGAGAGAATTAAGGCAGATAGATATAAAAAGAGCAAACGAAAGATGGAGCACAAAGCAATCTCCAGGTCCTACCGTCCAGACGGAGGTATTTAAAGCTGCGGTAGGCAAAGTAGTCCTCCATGATGGTCATTAGTGATGTCATCTGGCAGAAAAGCAGCACTTTGTGATTGGTCGCTCTGAGTTTGGGCAGAATCCGATCCAGTACCTCAAACTTCCCTGATGCTCGATACAGGTCAGGACTGGGGAGAGGTCAATGGTTAAAAAAACACTTTAAAGGCCAACATGAAATATTATTTAATTTTATCCTGAATACTAAATCTTTTACTGGGAATGCTGTTGTTGAGTTACTCACCCCTGAACTATCCCACCAGAGAAACCCAGGTGCTCCGAAAATGACTCCTGGAACAATTAAGAACAAGATGCGTAATGATGCATGGTGAGACATACGAAAACAGAAAACAGAATGCAGTTTATGTGCAGGAGAAAAATGACTAAGGCTCATCTTCTATGCAGGGGCTATGAATGAGTTCTAATCAAACCTCGATCTGCTGGAACATGTAGGGGTGATTACAGATCTTCCTCAACTGCATGATGGTGTTCATCAGAGTTTTAGTGCCGCCTTTACCCTAAAATACACACACATACACACACACGGGTTTTATTTATGTTGCTATGCTATTCCATAACCTCATAACAGAACCCACTGAAAGGTGGTTCTCCAGCTTGTCACAGAGTGAGTGAGGGATATACTGGTGGTACAGCAATACAGTTCCAATCTGTCTTAAATATTTGTGATTTAAATGCAATTAGTTTTATTTATTTTCACTCCCCAGGACAAACTGTCCATTTACAGAAACTAAAATGCAAAAACAGTCACTGTTTTTGTGAATTAAACATTCATTTAATTTAAAGGAATAAAATACTGGGCTTTAAGAGATACAAAATGAAAAGTACACTCAAAACGCTCCATGGGGGAAAATCTGGACTGCAGCCAATCAGCAGCAAAGAGACATAAATCGCGTTCTCGGATTGGCTCATTTTAAACCTCCCGCCTCTGAGTACAGCAGCATTTCAACACAAAGACGACGTCCTTTGTGTTTCTCTCCACAGTACCAAACATTTATACCTTTATTTTTTTATGTGGAAATGTGGCTGAATTTATGTTAAGGTTTATGTTACAAAATTAGTAAATTATATATTTTTTAAATTTAGCACTAAATGCATGAAAATGCAAATAGCCGTGACATCCGGGCCTCGCCCGCCACAACCCCTTGTCCACAAGCTGGTTGTTTATGTTTGGGCGGTGCATAGCAACCCAGCACCAGAATGAGGAGGCGTGGCAGATGAGGCCCAGTCTTGACAAAAAAAAATGCGAAGGTAATCTGCAGTTCCCGTGTAAGTGTGGGGGTTTCAGCAAACAATTATTAGTTTAGATCTCAGAAAAAATCTGCATTAGACTGAAACAGCGACTACTGATCAGAAGTGGGTGTTTACTGTACTCAAACATGTACAAACACTCACTCAAACGTGCACACACTCACCTTCTTGTCTTTCTCGGACCCGTCGGTGAGCAGAACTCCTTTGGCCTGCATGTGTCTGTACAGCACCCTCTGCAGCGCTGACATGTCACACTTGATCACATACTCCACCTGCAGCGTCAGTCAAGGATGCATTAAAGTGGGAAAGCACCAAAAACATTCAGTCTTTTATCTCTCCAGTTTAGCCGTGACCAGTTCCCACCTGATAGACAGGACTCCCCCACCCAGAGGATAAGATAAACCTTTATTAGTCCCACAGTGGGAAATCTGTATTGCCACGACAGTCAATGTCATGCAGCGAAAAAGAAAAACAACACATACCAACTACACCAACAGTACAGTATAAATATGGACGTGTGTATTGTAAACTATAGTATACATTTGTATGTACATATTAAGTTTACGTGTGTATACATGCAATCATATGACCAAGCCACCTTCCAAAAATGTGCTGCCTCTGAGCCACGTGAAGCTCCACTGCATCTTTGGAATCTACCAGTTACTACACAATGCCCCAGGATAACATAACAAGCTGGAAGTAGAACATTAACTTCCAGTTCTGCAGCTTCGTTCTCTTTGTCCTGGGAGGCTCTAGCACAACATCAGAAATCTGATTAGAGTCCAAGACTTGCTTTCTCTTACTTTATACTGGTCTCCAAGACCTCACTGCACATCAAACTTCTACATTTAGTTTAGAAACAGCGATGCAACCCTGCAACTGACCAAATCACCTTCATACAACCTTTATATAACTTAAGTGCAATAGATACAATCTTGTGCAATATGACTTTTATATGCAATAAACTTTTATCTGTTACAGTGACATTGAACCTATTCTAATTCTGATTCTGATCAATGAAATGTTCTGTATTTTGACAAAAGCATAAGGGAAAAATTAACATCTCATTTTAATAACTCACCAGGCCATTTTCAACAAAAACTGAAAACATGGTCAGGAATGCAAAAATGGAGCACCTCAGCATCGAAAAAGCCTGTGATCAATACTCTGCTCACCTTCTCAGGTAGCTGGGCTTCCACCTCCTTCTTCAGCCTGCGCAGCAGGAAGGGGCGCAGCACCTTGTGCAGACGCCTAATAATCAGGATTGTCTCCTCCTCGTTCAGGTCCACCTGGAGGATCAAACACAAACCATTGATTTAATATGAGATATAGGGACAGGGGACCTTTTAAAATGGAGCTACAGCAAAAATGCATCACAGCAAAAGCAGAGAACTATTAGAGATGCTGTGGAAGACACAAACCATGACCCTATCAACCACATCACACTTATCAGAACACAAATAGAGGATGAGTGCTTGTTTCTTGTGGGTCAGATTAAGGCATGTTTAAGGAGGTGTACACAGATACAGACAGCCAATCAGAATGCAACTCCAGATGTGCTACTTAGATGGATCTGAGAGAGGCAGCGAGTAATGCCTGGAAAGCAAAGCTCGGACCTTCTCTCCGGTCATGGCGAAAGGGGCGTTGAACCACTGCTCGAAGGTGCTGCAGCTTTTGAAGATGGTAGGCAGCAGGAAGTTGAGCAGGGCCCAGAGTTCAGGCAGCTTGTTCTGCAGGGGGGTGCCGGTCAGGAGGACCCGTCTGGGAGCCAGGTAGTGCGTGTTCAGCACCTGGGTCAGCTTACAGTGATGGTTCTTCATCCGGTGACCCTCATCCACGATCATGTACTTCCAGCGAATCTGTAATAGAGACAGAGCGGCTGGATCAGTGGTGGGACACGTCCGGCCTGAATGTGTTTTTAATCCGGCCTGCCGAAGGTGATCTCATTCGGTCCCAGGCCTTGATATACCAAGGCGGGACCGGGCGGGGTGGGACGAGGCCTGACAGGACCAGGCGGGGTGGGGTGGGGCCTGGGGGGACCCGACGGGGTGGGGCGGGGCCTGGCGGGACTGGGCGGGGCCGAGCAGTATGAAATTTCTTAAATCAAGTATGCATTTTCCATGTACCAACACATATCGATGCAATTCTTTTAGCAACGGGGAAGTTCGGCTCTTTTCAGCTCCCAAACGGCTCTTAGTTTATTATCATCTCATATTTTAGCCTAACTTAGCAACTATGAATGCTTTGTGTGTTGATAAACCCCTAGTTTGTTTTACAGTTGACTTTTAGGTCGTTATACAGTTGATTTTATACCAATTTTTGGATTTAATATTTTTATTTTTGGCTGTTTTGTTTTCTCATTCTGATGTTTGTGATTGACACAATTCAGGCTCACACTGTTTCCTGCCATGTCGGTTTTTAATCTGAATCTAAATTAAAAAAAATATATAGGATCACTTTCCTCTTCGACCTACACCACAGTTTATTACATAAACATTTACTGAATATTCTTATATATATGATTATCAGTAGCAGCTTATCAAAATATGTAACTTACAGCTTTTTAAAGGGAATAAATTAATATTGAGCAGAAATAAGTTAAGTTATCGTCGGTTCGGCCCTCCAACACAGTTCAGACTCACACTGGCCGAGCACTACCAAAGCGCATACAAATAACTGTAAGGGACAGAAGACCGGGACCTCTGCTCTAATGTATCGGATGCTAGTCAACTGCACCTATGGGAGAGCACTGACATACAATACAGGGCAATAAAGTGTCTTTAAATGCAAGGCTTATGACAGCTAGGCTATAACTAGAAGTCAGTGAGGTGTATCTCTGTCAGAATCCTTTAATTGTACATTTATATACAAATTCGCAGTTTCAGTACAATACGTTATAGCTAAACTCATCTGAAATCTGTAGTGTTTTTGTGTTGTGAACTTACAGAGGGGTCATAGCGCTGGGGACAAAAGACAGAGGAGCCTTACAGGACCAGATCTGATTAGTCTTGGTGTCTCATGAGTAAGAGTGATCTGCTGCTTCATTATAATGGGAATAGAAATACCTGACTTTACTCTGAAACACTTCTCACAGACAGACTGTGCTGTAAAGGCCGTGGGATTATTCAGTGCTGCTGCTGACTCCGCGTTACCTTGGCCAGCACTTGCTTGTCCTTGATGATGTATTCGTAAGTGGTAAGAAGAACGTTGAATTTGCCGCTGCGGAGCTGAGGCACGAACGCTCGCCTGGCTGCAGGGGACCCCTGAGGAGAAAGGATTGTAATATGATATTTTAGTCAGTGTGGAGATGGTAACAACCACTTAGTAATAAAGAAAAGAAAACAGAACAATCTGGAAACAG
>JBBKCR010061041.1:0-10443 GCA_037577295.1 Ladigesia roloffi | reverse complement strand
TATATATAACAGAATGAAATATATTTCACAATAATGAGTTGTATTTCTCAATAAAATTCTAACATATTTCATAATACTTTTGAACACTTTGGAGTTCCATACAGGGAAGCAAGAGACATTTCATTTCCATAGAAAGTAATTTCCTCTTGTTTGTGGTTAAAACTACTTTAGAGTAGAACACATCCAGTCTTGCCAATATTATCAATCTAATATGCACTGCCAAATTAATGATTTTGTTGAAAGCTAAAGGTGAGATTTTACTGGGGCATAGCACTTTCACACGCCACTGGTTTGTAAGGAGTTCAAGAGACGTGTCTTTTACTGCCATCTTGTGTACAGAATGAAATAGGAAAGGTAATATACAAATATACAAAGAGAAATCCACATGTTTATGTGTTTTGTCCTTAGGTTTTGACCTAAAATTTATTTATTCAGAATCAATTCATAGCCAAAAATTTCACAATATGAACAAAAGTTTTGGGACACACACACGCTTTGGGCTAGTCCCCCCATTTCTACTGAAGAAGGGCCATTTTAATGTTTCAAACCAAAACATTTTGGACAACAAAATGATTGCAACTATGTATACACAGCTTGGGGAAGAACCTTTTCTATTCCTGCATGAGGGTGCCTCCGAGTGTAAGCAAGGTCCATAAAGACATGGTTGGAGGAGTTTGGAGTGGAAGAACTTAAATGACCGGCACAGAGTCCTAACCTCAAACCCATCCAACACCTTTGTGAGCCAGGTCTTCTCAGTCTTCTGCTTCATGCTAATTCATCTTACTTCTACCTGCATGTCTAGAAATGAACACAGTGACTCTTCATGTCCCTACTTTAGGCAATATGTCGTTTCACACATACACTTTTTCCTGAGCTTGTGTACCTGAAATTTATGTTAAAAGTCAATTTGGACATTCAGCACAATTTGGCAGTGTTCAAATGTGTTGTTAAAAACATTCATTAAAATAAGTGGAAAACAAATTCTTATATATAAATTTAAGTACTGATAGTGTCATAGTTCTTTTCACAGTGTTTGTAATAGACATTTTTCTATAAAGCTGAGGTCAGTGGGTGTGAAGACATTAACTAAAAAAGTAATTAGGCTGTTTTTGTTATTATTATTGCTATTTTTATTGTTTGAGAAACCTCCTCTAATTCACCCATCTTTTTCCACAGATGGCTGGTGTGGGTACAGACAGAGGTGCATCTTGCCAGCAGGCAGGGCAGGCAACTGCTTGGGGCCCCAAGCCACTAGATGGCGACCGAGAGCTGACAATTTAAACTATGGTAAAAAAAAATGGTTAGAAGGCGGGGGGCCCAGTGAATTTTTGCTTGGGGCCCCAACAGACCCTAGGATCGCCTCTGGGATTGCCTCAGGCTTACCTCACAGTCAAGCTTACCTCACATTACTGTTCAAAGGAAATCAAACATGCTTTTGCTTGATTGGAATATAAACCTTCAGCCATGCAAGCAGGGGTGCTGCCAGGGGGGGCAAGTTTAGAATGAATCTAGGGGCCCAGCACTAACACTGGGCCCTGTTAGGGGCTAGTAATATTATTTTTATAATAATGTTGCCCAAAATTATAATCATTCATGGAGCCCAAGATTTCTGGCGGCACCCCTGCATGCAAGTCTTCTATGGACAGGGTGAGTCATCTCCAGTCTCGAGATGGGTGATCCAGGTAAATAAAAGCTGACGTCAGCTAACGACCCATTGACTGGAACAGTCTGCTACAGACATTACCAGTTTCAAGGAGCCGTTGCATAAAACAATGGGTGATCGTTAGCTGCCAAATGATCTAACTGCAGATTTGAAATGAACAGGACTACACACCTCCGAGGTTCTAATACATATTCCATTCAAACCACACAGACATGTACCATCTGCCACAGGGCAGCAGGTCAAAAGTCTGTGTCCAGGGTGCGAGGGGTCTGAGATAATTTTCCCCGTCTGTTTCCAGGTCCTTGAATGCCACAGGTCCTGTATGGAGTGCAGGGGGGTGCAGATTATTTTTTCTGCTGCAGTCTGATCCTGTCCTGTTTGGTAGCTGCTCCATACCAGACTGTGATGGAGGAGCACAGGACAGACTCAATGACTGCTGTGTAGAACTGGACCAGAAGCTTCTGTGGACTTTCCCAGTTGTCTCAGGAAGTACATACTCTGCTGAGTTTTTTTGAGGATGGAGGAGATCTTTGTGTCCCATTTCAGGTCCTGGGAGATGGTGGTACCCAGGAACTTTAAGGTCTCCACAGTAGACACCGTGCAGTCCAATATTGTGAGGGGGAGCTGTGGTGAGGATTCTCCCTAAAAAAACCCAGGTCACCTCCACAGTCTTGAGCTTTATAGCTCCAGGTTTTGCCAACTGCACCAGACTACCAGCCGCTCGACTTCCTGCCGGTATGCAGACTCCTCATCGTCCTGAATGAGTCCAATGACAGTGGTGTCATCTGCAAACTTCAAGAGTTTAACAGCTGAGCTCCTGGAGGTGGAGTAATTAGTGTAGAGAGAGAACAGCAGAGGGGGCACATCCTTGAGGGGGCACCAATACTGAGGGGAAAAAGCTTGTACACTTGTGGAGATGCCAAGGATTGAAACCGAGACCTCATACATGCAAAACCTGCGCTCTACCACTGAGCTACATCCCCACTAGGAGGTATCTGAGCGGTTGGGTTTAACTGGAATGAAAAGGAAAGGGGGCGGACACGAGAGGTACACGGACAAAAACATTAAAAAGAACAGAACCAAAATAACAAAACACCATTCACAGACCAACAGGGACCAGGGATATATAATTAAACTAAATACAAAAACACAGACTGAACCCAGGGAATACGGACAGGGTACCCGTGCTCCTCAAACAAACAATAAAACTGAAAACAGAAGCCCTGGCTTGAGAACACCAAGACGGTCAGGGCCAACCAGACAAGGGAAGGTGGATACATAGACCAGGACTGAGGAAAACTGGGAGTTACACGGGTCTGGACAGGGAACAAACAGAACAGGGTTACACAACACACAGGCCCCATAAACATACAAAATGAACAAGGCTCGTGTTCTTCAAAAGAACAACTAAACCAAAACAGAAAGCACTGGCTCCACTCCGCACTAAGTGCACTGGGACACGTGGCTTTGGCGAGGGAGGCTAGGACAGGCACGGAGGACAGGAATAAGTTGTGAGGAACACGATCCTGAAATGATTAAGACAGAACCATGAGTGAAAAACAAGAAACCTGACAGACAGACAACCAGGAACCAGGACAGGAGTACAAAAAACAGGGAAGATGACTGAAGACACACAATGACAGGACAGAACATAACGACGTCAGAACTCCAAGACGAAAACACAGACAAACCAACACCGGGAACCAGGACTGTGGACAGGGCTGACACAAACACAACTGGCGGGAAACGGGGGAAGGGACCACAATCCTGGCCTCCATGATCCCGGATTCCCCATACTGAGCCCCACTATCCAGAGGCCACACCCTCCTGAGCTCCTCCATCCTGAGCTCGACAACGCGGACGGGAACCCATGGATGGGAACCTCACGGACGGGAACCATAAAGGACAGAGACCACCACAACAGGGACAGGGAACAATAGGGACAGACACTGAACCCTACTCTCATCATAGGCCACGTGCTCCTAGAAAACTCAGACATTCTGGCCTCAGAGAGCAGCGAACACAGAGAGGGGAAACGGCCCACACACACAATAACTAGACGGGACAGGAACATACCATAGAGATCCGTCCCTCTCGCTATCATCTGATAGGAACACAGGGAAACTACCCTCCTGGCCACCAGCTGCCCAAACGCCAACAGGAACCGAAGCTCCATCGTATGAGGTTCCATCATCCCGGGCTCCACCGTCCGACATTGCAGACGGGAACCTCACGGGACGGGAACCTCTCGGATGGAAACCTCACAAGCAGGGGCGACGCAGGGAGGGGCAACACAGGCAGCGGCAAGAAACAGGAGAGTCACATAAGAGGTGAAAATAGGGGATGAGAGGCACGGACCCGAGACAGACAAACCGGATACAGACAGACATGGAGTTCAGACCCAAACAAACCGGAGTACTTACATACCAGGTGT
Source organism: Ladigesia roloffi (assembly GCA_037577295.1). Taxonomy (NCBI): domain Eukaryota; kingdom Metazoa; phylum Chordata; class Actinopteri; order Characiformes; family Alestidae; genus Ladigesia; species Ladigesia roloffi. The sequence continues at coordinate 6,346 of JBBKCR010061041.1, read as the reverse complement.
CCAAGACCCGAGCTCCACACAACCACACTGAAACAGGGGCCAGGAACCCCACAGGGACAGGGGACATAAACTAGGAACAGGGGTGGAGGAAGAGCCCTCCATGACTTCCTCACCTGAAGTCAACGGTACCTACCTTCTCCATGGGCCATCGAGGCTATAACCCCGAGTCAGGAGGACACGAGGTTCTTCCTCAGGGAGAACGCCAGAATGGAGAGGTTCTCCTCTGGCCACCAAGGGAAACGACATTCAACCCCGAGTAAGGAGGACTCGAGGTTCTTCCTCAGAAACACCAAGGAGGATTCTCACTCCTCAGGCCGTTGAGGGAAAGTGACAGGATCCTACAGGATCAGCGCCGACCGTGCGTCACCCCAAGATTAAAACCAGACAAACAAGGGGGGAGAGAAAAAATCCAGAAGGATCGAGACCAGGGACAGAGAGAACAGGGCTGGAGCTCGGACCTAGGACACAAAGCAGTTAAGACATAACAGACACGAAACCAAAACAAGAACAAGAAAACCAGACAGGACCACAAACACAAACATGCAACAAATGAAGCCTCAGCGATCCTAGATATTGCTAAAGCTTAAATAACACAGACCAACAAGGCACAGGTGAGACCAGGGGAAACAAGGGACAGGTGACAGGACTTAACGGGGAGTAGTACAAACTGAGAAGACACACTAGGTAGGGAGAGAGGGAGCCTACATGGGGCGGACAGAAATAATGGGACACACGGACCGAAAAAAGGGGGAAAAGGAAAAAGAAAAGAACCAGACACGGCTGAAACGGTGCAGCTGTCACAGTCTCAGTGCAAGCACCACAAAGAATATTTAATCAAATTGCATTAAAAGAGTCTTACACTGCCAGCTCAGTGTGTAAAGCTTTGTAAAAAAATAATAAAAACACTGACGTCCTGTCACTTTTCACTGTGTCATCTTTCTACCAGTCTACCTGTCTAAACAGACCATAAAAAATGAGACACATCACCAATCGTAACCCACCCCTTTCAGATCCTCACCTTGACATGTGCTTCAGACAAAAAACAACACAGCAATTAATAAAACCAGACTCCTGAACCATTTCTGTCCTTAAACTATTGCATTCCTATATATCTGTTGCACATAAGCATTTAAAAGCTAATTAAAGTTACTTGACACAGTTTTTGTACATAATTCTTCCTATGTGCCAAAGAACCACCGACCAGCCCAGACATGCACTCCATAAGACCTCTGAAGTTGTGCTCTGGTATCTGGTCTTTTAAGTATTGTGAGATTTGGGGTGAGGTCTCCATGTTGTCAAACTATTTTGTGGGTCAAGTCATCACCTCAAACTCTTTGTTATATTCCTCAAATCTTCCCGGATCAAGGTTTCACATCAATATCATCTTGCTGCCTCCACCAGCTGGTGCCATCTCTTCCCCTGCTACTTGACGCACATGCACCTGGCCGCCCACATCATGTAAAAAAAAAAAGGTTCAGCTGACCAGGCCAACTTTCACTCAAGACCTTCCATTTTGGAGTTGTGCAGACCCACTCATCCAAAATTTTTTCAGATTATAAAGCTTGTCCCTGTTTTCTACTCACAACATATCAACTTCAAAAACTGACTATATATTGCTGCCTGAAACATGTAACTGTAATAAGATAATTACTTTTATTCACTTCATCTGTCAGTGGTTTTAATGCTGTCACTGTTTTGTGTGTGTGTGAATGTCTTCATATTTGCATGTATCTGTGTCAGTGTGTGTGTGTGTTAGAACTCTACTGTACAAGTCTGACTTTCTGCAAACATCTGAATCTGTGTTGGCACCATGCCCATATTTTGAACTAGTTGTTAAGAAGTAGTTTTTCTTAATGGGAAAATTAATGATATTTATCAACAGTAGTCTATGTTGTTGTTAATAAAAATGCTCCAAATCCAACATGGCTGTCATATGTACAGTTTTACCAAACAAATGAATTTGAGGAGTGAGAAATTTGATATTACATGATTGAATTACAAGTTTATTATATGCCCTTCCACCACCTAAACTTTGACATGACAGTGAACAATATAAACATGACATATTCTTTGTGAATTACACCACATGGACTAATGTTTTTGTATGCATTACTATTAAAACAACAGGGACTATAATGACGTTGCATTCAGACACATAGACTTTAAAGTGCTGTTGGTTTCCCCTTTGTAGCTATAACAGCTTCCATTCTTCTTGGAAAGCTTTCCACAAGATTTATTTCCACAAGAGTGTTTCTGTGAGAGGCACTGATGTTGGAAGAGAAAGCTTGGTTTCTTCATTCGAGATCATCTCAAAGGTGTTGGATGTGGTTGAGGTCAGGGCTCTGTGTGGGGCAGATAGATTTTTCCCCACCAATCTTATCCAAACATGTCTTTATGGAGATTGCTTTGTGCACACGGACACCGTCATACTGGAATAGAATAGGGTCTTCTTCAATGCTCCAACAAAGTCTTGTTATGCTTGTTATGCTGACGCATTAAGATTGCCCTTTACTGGAAGTAAGGTGCCTAGCCCACAGCCAGGCCAGATAGTGTATCTGCATTTTTAAGTTAGTACAGAAAAGGCAGGATGCATTTTCTTTAGACCCTTGTGCTTTCATTCTCTGTTTGGAAATGCAAATTTAATCATTTTGACCGTAGAATGACACCATACAGTTGCTATAATCCCTTTTTTAATAATCACTAGTACTGATTTTCTGAGGTATTTTGAACACAAACCCAAATATCGCGATACATACCGGATATCGATGAATTATTAAATACATGTACCTATTGTGTTTACCATGTCCTGCTCACTCACACACATATAAAATTACAATTGTAGAGCCTGAAGGCGTTAAATTAATGATTATAAAAATATGCAATGCAGTATTAAATCAAAGAGTTTTAGTAAAACGTTGTGAAGCTTTAGATGAAGAAGCCACAGCCAGTGTGGTCTCATTACCCCCGACCCGTCACTTCCGTTTATTCCAAAAGGGCTGAGACCGACATCGCGGGAGAAAGTTTTCAGAATCTTCTCTATCAGAACAGCTCCCCCAGTAGCCTTTCTAAGCAGTGAACACCTCTAAACAAGACCTGAAGAAAAGCGACGACGTCCTCTGTTGTTTTACTGCGGTTCATCAAGACAAAACGCGTCAAAAGCGTGAACAACTATCAACTCTGTGAGAGAGGTTAGCAGTTAGCCGCCTCGTTAGCTAAATTATGTAAGCAGGTTTTGCTTTTTTACCTTCATGTACTGGATTGGATGTTGCTGGTTATTATGAACATGGCCTTCTTATGTCTTATCTGCTGATCTAGAGCTGTGCGCTGTAAAATTATTTTCAAAACCCTCTGTTATACCCTTAGGTAATGCTCTGCTAGCTCAGTTTCGGTTTGGTAAACTTGTTTGTTTTGGATGTTTTTTTCATGAAGCAGTTCCTCCATTCACAACAGTCGTTCTCTGTAATAGTAAATATTTCGCTGTTTTAACTCGCTCACTTCAGTTTGTAATTTTGATAACATTGCACCCATATTTTGGACCACGTTGTGAAAGTTATTATGGGAAGAAAGTGAAGTTGTGATGTAACTCTGTTTAGTACCTCGTTAAACTCACTACAATACTCTGCAGTAGCTTTATTGGCACATCTCGTGATTTGGAAAATATTTTGAAAGTAATAGCTCCATTCACAGACTATGGGAAGAAATCCTTTAAGTTCCTTTTTGTAGTATGCACTGGTTTTGTGTGATGGCATATTTTCAGTTGTTTGTGCCTTTGTTTCTGGTGTGGATCAGAACAGGTTCTCCAAATGACACAGCATACTCTTCTCATTAACAGTGTAATGATTTTAACCTTATTTGAACTTCATGAATTCGTCTGCATGTCTTTATTCCAGAGCAAGAGAAAGTGATCAGAACCTATGAAACTTAAGCCCTCAGATGGCTACGGCTGGTCCAGCTCCCATGGAGGGGGTGAGCTTAACAGGTAAGACAAAGAACAAATACGTTTTGTGTGCCCTGTCTTTTGTTTACCATCTACAGGAACGGTGGATACTGACAGACTTTGGATGAGGTTTTTGTAAAAACTTAAGGCCAGGACTTTCTCCATTTGGGTTGTCTACACCTTGTCTGAATAAACAGATGTGAGCCCTAAGTTGGGGCAGCTGGTGGCCTGGTGGTAAGGGAGTTGGCCCTCCGATCGGAAGGTTGTGAGTCCGAAATCCCTGGACTACCAGAATTGGATGAATGCAGAGAAAGTATTTCCCATTGTTCACACTGTGGCATGCTTTGGTGTGTACACATGTGACTATAAGAGGGCACTTTAGTATAAAATAGAATAGAATTATTTGTTGTGGGCTCATTGCAGTACTATGGCATTATAATAACTAGTCTGATGGTTGTCCTCCAGATGTGTTTACACTGTTTTGGCGAAAGAGGTTTTTCCGACAGAGAGGTACATGCATGTGTGTGTCTTTGTGATGTGAAAGGGATTTGTGTGATTAAATTTGGGTAGTTAATGCTTTAGTGTGTTGTTTTGGCTCCAAATACTGTGCTGTTGTTGCTTTTGTTGATGTTAGTAGTAGTGTGTACAGGTGTTCAGGAAGATCTGTGAAAAGTCGGGGAAGGAGCTGGGTTAGGCCAGATGTTTGTGCATGCTGTGTGATAGTTTCTGTCTCAATTGTAGTCAAAGTGAGCATATGATCTGCATGTTGCTTTAGATAACAATGTGTTCTGTGTGAGTGTGTTTTGTGGTTGTTTTTTTGTCTTTATTGAGGGATGCCGGTTCCTCCTCGTGAAACCCAGCTTCTGTGAATTAAATAACAAGATTGGTTTTAAATCCAAGTAGTGAGAATGAGAAGCAAGGTATTAAATAGTTAATTTAGTTTTTATGTGAAATTTACTGTGAAATTACAAGGCTGAAGCAGTAGAAGTTCATGTCAGTAGAAGGAATGTGATGATTGTCACTGTGTACAAAAGAGTGAACAGACAGGTCACAAACAATCTGAGTAAACCTCCTGCTGCTTGACTGAGTTTAGATTCTTAAGGCACGGAGTAGCAGGTCTGTGGGTCAGACATTACTTGGCTCGTCTAAAAGTCCTAACGGCCCTTTGCAGGACAATGGAAATTCAAGTGTTCTTACAGAAAGCCATAAAGATGTTTGTGCAAATCAGTCTCTCACTGAAGGCCACTGTAGTGTTTTTGTTGTTTTTTAATGCAACCAATATTGTCTAACTTAATATTGGTCATGTCTTTCCATGTGCTACAGTAGGACTTTAATTAAGCCATCACTGCTGGCCAGTTTCCTGCTGGTAGTGAAATGTGATGATAAACGGAGGAGTGACTTTAAATTCTTCAGGTGAAGGGCATATGAAGTTGAAGGACAGTGTACCTGCCAGGCTGTATGATTTGTCAAAGTGTTATGTATGCAAGCAAGTGAAAAGAATGAAATGCAAAATCAACATACAATGATCCAAAAGCTGCAAGTTTTAAAAATACGGTGTATGGTACAATTACAATGACACTCTTACAATTTACGAACGGAAAATCTTTGGCTATATAAATATTATGGCTGTAATGATATACGATACAAAACCGAAATCGCGACACTCATGTCCATGAACCTGTGTCGCGGTGTGAAGAGGGTGTATCGCGAAACAGACACACCCCTTCCCGTATACAGTTCCCGACCAGAAACACGTTTTTCACCGCAATAGGAGGGTTTTCATGTCACTTTCTTTTCTTTAACCAATAGCTGAGGGTTTAAGGGTTTCAAAGAGCCCTCCCACAAGCTTACAAACATACGGCGCATGGACGGACCCTTTGTTTGCTGAATTGATTCGCTGTGAGTACATGTAAGATATGACACTGTGCTTTAAAGTGTCTATAAGTTGGCTGGGTTGTGATAAAACTGCGTTGGAGTCTCTCTGTAATTGTTTGTATTTTGTTTTGAGCAGTGGCAGAGCTTTACAGTTTTTTTTTAAGGTTGGGCATTGCAGTAAGCAGTTCGCGACATTTTGTACCCTGTATGACACTTTATGTGACAATAAACCTCAATATGAATTTGGCCGGAGCACCATTCCAGTGGTCTCGGTGACGACACGGGTCCCGGTCTCCGGTGGTGCGCACACCAGCACGAGCATAGCTGCCTTTAAGCTGCATGGTGTGTTTGTGTACGTACGTGCACATGTAAGTGAGCATGCGCTGTGTCGACCTTCCCGCTGTGGTGTGTGTGTGTGGTGGGCATGATCCCTTAACATGGATGCATTTGTGAAACCTTTGGCCAGTTCTCATCAGAACCGCAGACTGTTGTTTTAAACAGACCTGGGATCAGTTAGTAACTGTGTTCTTGTTT
>JBBKCR010061021.1:0-10443 GCA_037577295.1 Ladigesia roloffi | reverse complement strand
CACACACACACACACACACACACACACACACACACACACACACACACACACACACACACACACACACACGGTCAGTGATGGAATAACAACATAACAGTATTAAGTACATTTAGAATTCTGGAAAAAGGGTGTGGAGCTTTGTTTACCTTTCTTCTTGGTGACAAAGTTTGGTTTATCTCCATTTATCTGAAACATGGAAGTGGCTTCATTTTTGGCCTTACTTGTTTTTCCTTTGCTTTCAGATTCATTTTTATTTTCTGGAAAAGTGGAACAAAATGTCTCTTTTTGCCATGGAAAAAACGAACACACTTTCATTCATAAGTTCCTGTAACACATACATAAGCATGACATAACAGCCATAAACCTCTACAGCCATTTAGGAAGGCTTATTCCAACAGTTGTTTTTTGCCTTAACACTTTCAGGTGTGAAAAAAGCAGCATTTACAACAGATTTGACTAAAGATGACTTTATGACAACAGACACTTGTAGGAACAAGCCTTTAGAAACACTAACATAGGCAAACCACTGTTGAAATTAAAGGAGAGTATATAGTCATATGCAAAAGTTCAGACACACCTTGTTTTTCTGTTTTGGAGACATTTAAATAAATACATGCTTTAAACAGTGATGCACTTCTGCACAATTTACTAGCTGACTACCCTTATTGCACTGATATATAATCAAATAACACATGTTCCTCTGAAACTGGCCAGATTAAAGGACTGGACTGAAATTAAGAGAACTTTGAAAGTTTCCAAAATATGAAGAATTGAAGGGTGGTCCAAACTTTTGCACAGTTCTTCGTTCAGTAATCCAGTAACAATGCAGGGCAGTTTGGACCTTTGGCCTTTGGTTTCTTTTCCTTGGTGTTTACTGGTAAATTTTCCTTTGTGGTTTTTTTCTTTGTCTTTATTTGTGGCGTCTCTTCTTCATCATCTTCTTCCTCATCGTCAGAATCTGAACTCAGAGACATTAATATTTAAACACTGATATATTAATGCATCTGATCGATACCAGCTGGGTGCAGTGATTGACAATACAGCAAATATTTAGAGGAATTAAAATTGTGGAACTTCACTAAATGTAATCCAGAATGTATTGTGTTTATTGTGTTAATAGATTTGTTTGACTGAGTGGCTCCACCTGCCGGAAGAAAACTCTTACTTTTCTTCTTCTTTGGAGCACTCTTTGTCTTCTTCTTCATCTCTTTGTCTTCTGTCTCTTCCTTGTCCTTTTCAGGCTTTTTTTTCTTTACTGTCTTTCCATCTGTTGGACAATAAATGTGTACGATTTTATTCACCCTACAGTGTTTCTCCTCACAGATTGTCTGTGAGCTCAAATTAATATTCAGAACTCACACCCACAATCTATCTCTCTTTCTTTCTCTCTCTCTCTTTTTCTCTCTCTCTCTCTCTCTCTCTCTCTCACACACACACACACACACACACACTCTGTAATATGGTACCTTGACTTAGGAGTGTTCCAACTTTTTTGAGATATGTGTTGTCTATCTGCAGTTTGATTTGAGAGCAAAAATGTGGTTTATGCCGATTTTCTGCAGCACACCCAGGCTCTTTAGTGACCCAGGCATGGGGCGAGCTGTTTAAAGCCAGTCATTTCAGTTAATGTCCATAGGGAACATATATTTGATAAATGAGAAATTTCAGTAATGAGCTCCATCTCGGAATGAATGAAAGTCATGGCACCTCTGTATTAGGTATTTTAGGCCACATATTCTATAATGTGGACACACAAACACACACACTCACACACACACACGCACACAAACAAAATGCACTGACTTTTGGCAGGAGTACTGGCACTCTCCTCTGGTGGATCTTCACTCTTTTTGGGTTTGCTTTTCTTGGTTGTGCTCTCTAATCCATTGGCTTTTGAAGAGTCTTTCTCTGGTTTCTTCTTCTTAGGTTTCTACATAAAACAGTGAATAGGTTAATGCAGTTTCACCCCAGATGGCATGCTGGTGGGGTGTGTGTTGTGGGAGAAGTTAGGTAGTTTGGGAGCAGGTCTCAGATTGCATCACTATCCTTTCCTTGAAATTGTGTTTACACTGAGTTTCCGAGACAAAGGAAGAAATGTAAGGGCCCATATCATGGAAAACCTAATTAAAAAAAAATAAAATAGCTTGATGTGTTATACAAATATTTTTAACCTATTCTGAATTGAGTGTATTTGTGATGTCACAAAAGACACAAATTCATTCATAATTCAGAGTAAAAGCTTGCATGCATCTGGTTACACCAATGGGACGAAGGCAAGACAAGATCAAAATCGTAAAAATGACATTTTAATCCAAAATTGGATTGTATACAGGTTCTGTTTACTGAGTTTAACTAATAAATTAATAATACATTGAATGTGTCATGCCTTTTTCTCATACCACTTCTTTTATCTTCTCTGATATGTGATATTCAGCAAATAAACAGTAATTGTTACTTTAAATATGCAGAAGTTAGTTTTCATATTGTATTAAAATTTCTACAAACATGTTATTTGACCAGGGGCCTGCAAAACTTTGCACTTGAATATCCATTTATACAGCCTTCAGCTGATTAACTCATCCCATTCACACTGGTCTTTTTAATGAGCCAATCACAACAGAGCTCATTTACATATATGAACCATCGTCCCCAAAACAGCATCTTTAATTCTGACAGAGAGGTTGGAAAAAATTAAACTTAAAGGGTCTATGACAGGCATCACCAAATGGCAGACCACGGTCCGGATCCGGACCGAGTGAATGTTCTATCCGGACCAGTGACCAGTCTGGATAATTCACTAGATTGAGTAATTTTCATGGAGCGTTTTTTTGGACGGTCGTGGCTGTTGACAGCGGGCGCTGCTAATCCAGTTAATACAACAACAGCTTCACTCGTTAGTTTACTAGTGATGGAAAGTTCAGCTTAATTCAGAGAGACGTTTCTGCTGGCACAGCCCCCAAAGAGGAGCCGGTGTTGTGCCAAAAAGCTATCGTCTGCCAGAACTTGATTACTGTCCGTGGGGGCGCGCTCGGCTTCGTAAAGCTGTAGTGTCCAGATTATATTTGACACATTATACTGCAAACAGACCCTTATAACTGCTAAAATATCTTGAAAAGGAACATAAATATGCGGTTTTCAAGCTTCCAAAAAGGGATTACAGATTAGAACTTAGACTGTCACAGGTTATGAGCTTCCAATCACTTTTTGTCAGCTTAAAAACTCCTTGTTTTCATTTTTAATGTTACTTTAAAGGTATTTCAGCAGTTATAAGGGACTATTTGCATTATTATGTGTCACATTTACCCAAAACCCGACCCAACCCGAGGAAAAAAATAAATAGTTTATTACACATTTTGATCAATAATGGAATGTGTTTTGTAACTTAAATGTATTTGCCTGGGACTCCTTCTATGTATGGTAAAAGATTTAGTTGTGCACTCAGTTCATTTTCTTTATTGGAAATGAACAATACATTTTGAGTAAACTGTATGAAAATTTGGACATAGGGGAAGACTATAAGACACAAGATGGACTTCAGTTCGGACCTTCTACTGGGACGAAATGTGATAACTGGACCTCGGTGACTTTTAATTGAATATCCCTGGTCTATGAAATTAATTATGTCACATGAATTTTGTGACTTATGTTATAAATGAACTTTTTGGAAAAAATAAAATGGACTTTGGGTCTCAAGTCTGCTAAGTGTAAAATTTAACCAACTGTATGAAAGCCAACCATTTATCAGCATTAGCTCCTGTGGTTTAAGAAAACACACTGCTGGACTATCTAGGCTGACTTGGTAAATATAATTTATTTAAACACAACATTATTGTATTGTCACACATTTTTGTAGCGTATTGGTAAAAAATACGCTAAACAAAGGGACGTAGATGTAAACGCTGAAAACTTGCTTATTCTCTTTGATCCCATCTTTAGATTGTGATTTTATATGTTATGTTTACTTATGATCTATTTTCAGTTCTCTTCTTTTGTTTAATTCATTGTATACTTTGGCTTACTTGTCTATAGGGTGTCCGTGAGTGCCATGAAAGGTGCTTTTATGTACATAATCCAGAATCGTTAAATGTAGTTCCATACAGTCTAATAATATAGTTCCTGAATCGTATTTTTGTTCAGCTGGTTAATCTACCCTAAGTTGGAATCCCTATCGAGCCCTGACAGGTTCTTTCAGCTCTGAGAGTCGAGGAAGGCCATGGCAGGTTAAAGAGACAACGGGGCTAATTCTTCCACTCAGGCCGGACGCCAAAGCCAAGTGCTGCTAGATTCCGCATGACAGGGGGAACCGAGTGTGTAATCTCATTACCTAACAAATCTCCTGTCTATTCCTGTCAAACACTGTGAAAGAATGGGCGAGAGGTGAAAGAGTGGGGCCCTAAAAGTATTGTCACTGTCCAGTATATATTAATTGACATGATATAATCATACCATTAATCAGTTACTTCTGTTTCACATTTAATTTTATATTAGCATTAGAGTGAGTGGCACAGATCAGCAACAAACAGTACATGGTCAACAAATCGTGATATGGACGTTTTCCTGGGTTGTATTGATCTTTGAGATGTCATGTTGAGCTTTGTTTGGTCTTCTTATGTCACACAGAACCAAAGTTGGCGTGTTTTAAATGAGCTGTGCTACGGGCTTTTTAAAAATGAAATGCACATGTACAATAAGAACAAAAATGCCAACATTTTTTAATTTTAGGTCTTAGAAACATATGCTGGGGTTTGAGTGAAAACCCCTGCCATGCTAGGCAAGCCAACAATTGTTGTCAAATGTTACTGCAGGACAAGTGGCTAAGCTAACTGTTTACCTGACCTGGTTTTGACACTGTCTTTTTATTTTTTCATTTGGAGCTTTGAAATATCTTCACCCACCTCTCTGAGTCTTACTGGTTCTGCAGACTGTTTTTCATTCATTTCTTCACTCTCATGATGTGTGTTCTTTAATCAGGATAAATGTGATGTGTGTCAGGGGGGCTTGAGGCATTACAAAGTCTTTTGCACTTAAACAGGTGAGGAAAAACTGAGACTGGAAAGAGGCTTAATCTACACTAAACATGTCAAGGAGGCTGGATCTGTAATGAATAAATGTCCAGTGAGAGTGGCAAGCTCGTGGAAACTCTCGTTTTAAAGCTGTCATCACTGTAAGGACTGGAACATGGGCTTAACACAATGAAAGGGTTACTCAAGGATCCTACCAAACATTTACATCATATAACAAGAGAGGTTTTAGCATAAAACCACATGAAGATCCGATAACACAAAAAAATATTTGCTTTTGTTTCCTAGTCACAGGCCTCCAACTTTAGAGTAGATTAGTTCCTCTTCATGTCATCCATTATTGGGAACATTTTTCTAGATAAGATTAGATGGTTCTTTACTGAAATTGAAAGACAGCAAGAATGCTTAACAAAAATCTTATGTCCCCTTTTTTTTTTCTATCATTTTTTCTTACTTTATTTATTTGTTTGTTTATTTATTAGGTTTGGTTTTTATTTGTATTATTAGAAACAATTCATTTGCGTTTATTAATTTGTTTCTTTATTGTCTATTTTCCAAGTAAAATTGCATTAGAGTTGTACGATAGCATGTTTGTACGTTTATGATAGCTCAATAAAAAATAAATTTTCTCAAAGCTGTACCACGGGATAAACCTGAGGCAATGCTAGAGGGCAAATATTGTTGAAGCTAAGCATGTACGCTTTGGGCACAGCTAAAACAAAACATGCCATGGACATAAAGCAAACCGGACTGAGACCACCTCAGTTCAGTTCATTTCGAAGGGGGCGGAGTCATTGGGTGAGTTCACTTATTAACAAAAATAGCTGGCTAATCGATCTGAGTTTGCTTTAAAGAATGAAATAGAACAAATGTGAAAACACCCTAAGTATCTTTCCAGGCACAATGTTTCCTAATCCGATTATTGGAAAAAGACTTTATATTGAGCCCATTCAGCCCTGACACACACCACAATGTCCCGACAAAAGATGTTATGTAGCACAATGCAGTGCTATACGTTACAGTGGAATACAGGACAGTACTTCACAGTACAGCATAGGACAGTGCAATATAGCACAACACAGTACAGTCAATTATAACAGAGTGCAATATTGTACAGCACAGCACAGCATAGTGGAGTATAGGTATTATAGTCACAAACAGGGATTGTTTTTTCCTCAAGTATCTGCAGTGACTTTACAACAAACATAACAAACACACACACACACACACACACACCCACAGACCAAAAATCACACACTAACATACCTTTTCAGCAGACATGGTTATGGAGAGAACCACAAATTAATTAAAAAATGTCCACAGAGCCACAGCAGAGTGTGAGAGTGAGTGTGAGGAATCAGGAGATAATTGGATTCAGATGTCCATCTGCTTCAGCACACACACACACACACACACACACACACACACCCCCACACACACACACACACACACACATAGGTTAATTCTCAAATGGCTTCCTATTACCTCCAGTATTTTACTGACATCTCTGTTATGTTCTGTTTGTATTCTGTTGATAGTTTGCTTTTCTTCTCCGTTCTAGTGGATAGTGCTTTGTGACTTGTCTGAGAAAGGCACTATGTAAAGAAACATACTTTCTTACTTCACTTATTATGAGATTCTGCCACTAAAACGTTTTTTAAAAAGTACATTTTTTAGTTTTACATAGTCGAGTAAAACAAAAAAATTTGTACACATCTGAAATCTTTTCAAGATTTTCTGGCTTGTTAATATTTTATTTATACTGGCTATGCTGGGTAATGCTTTGGGACTAGAATTTCCTAACTTAGTGAAGTGAGATTTGAACCCGGTTTAAAGTGTTTTTAAGATTATTGTTGTGGTGGTGGTGTTTCCACCTGCTGGACACGCACCTGCAGTGATCGTTTAGCAACTTACTGAAACAGGCATGTTCACTTATCACAAATACACACTCCCTTGTATTACTGGGGCACTGTTTTGCTGTGGTACTTTTATATATGCAAAATAATAATAATAATAATAATAATAATAATAATAATAATAATAATAATAATAATAATAATAATAATAATAATAATAATGCTTTGTTAAACGTTTGTAAAAGAACTTAAAACATTCAATGACAAATAAAAATGATAAAAATAAATATATTGCATTAGGTTTTGCTGACTAAGTTGCCATCTGTAGAATAGTGTTGTACTGGGGGGTAAAACATTCGGGCTGATGAGGGTGTGGATCTGGGGCAGGTGGCCACAGTGATTGCTCAGCACTTTACTGAAACAGTCACATTCAGTTCTCTCAGGTGGACACTCACTTTCCAGTTCATGCTGGGACTGTATAATTACTCACCACTATCTAGTCACTGGTCCCATGTCTTCGGCTTATGTAGCCCCCAAAGCTTGACATGGCCCCCAGGACAAAGAGGTTCAAGAATCACTGTGTTATTGTGCTGTATAAACAGTTTGAAGCCATTTACCTCAGATTGCTGGGCCTCCTACCTGTGAATACACAAGTTGGCACTGGAACAAATGCAAACAAACAAGAAAGCATTAAGATTTATTTTATAATGGGGTGGTGAGCTTGTTAATAGAAAACAGGTTCAGTTCCAGATTTCAGCATGATTCGTGAAACTTTTTAAGCAGCTCCGGATTTGATCAAATTAATTGTCAATTGATGAATATTATTGTCATTATTTAGAAAGACATTCTATTTGCACTATTGTCTATTTATTGCTTTTTCTGCTGCTTATTGCACTTTGTTGTATGTTGCTCTATGGGGCACTATGACCCATAGAGAGATTTCTCATCTTACTATGTACATGTTCACAAGTGATGATGAAAATACAACTTTGAACCTTGAAGGCCTTAGCAATAACCTGGCAACCAAATGAAGTGTGTGATGCAATGCTTCTTTAGGCCTGCAGAGGGCATAGCTTCAGTTCTACTGTAGATACCGTCCTACATGTCACACGTGCACTGACTTGAGTGCGCTGCCCAAGGTGCAGCCACTGTAAATTAGTAACTGCCAATAGCAATCTGCACACACACACACGCACGCATGCACGCACGCATACACACACACACACACACACACACTATATACTGATGAGCCCAGACAAATGATGAGCCCAGACATAAACAACCCAGCACAAGGATGAGGAGGCACTGTCAACGAGATTCGAAAGGGGTAAAACCAAGTATGTTATTTATTTCTTCTCGCTACTGATTGGTTGCTGCCCATGTGACACAAATGCGCATTCCAGAATGTCCCCCATGAAGCCTCTCGAGTGTTCTCGTGTTTTTTTATTTGTTATTCTTAAAGCCCTGTATTATTTTTTTACTGTAAAATTATACCTTTTTAGGTATTTAATTATACCTAAAAAACACGTATGCATGAAATACAGGTAGGACGGTCACTCCTTCAATACATTACTCAGGTGAACAAGTTAAATGCAGAGAAAAATATTGCACTGTTCACACTGTGTGCTGTGCAGTGCTATGGTCTGTTCACATATGTCATATGCACATTTTACACTTCACAAATAGAGACTGAACAGAAATGACCAATGAGAATATTTGGCGGGTCTGATGGTCAAGTATGAATCCAAATATCTGTGTGTCTGAGACCATAGAAAAAGTGTCTCAATTTCAGAGCCCAGACTAGACACAAGTACTACAACTACTGCTAACACACGAATGTGTCCCAAAAATCGCAGAAGCCATAAGACTTGTTGATATGAACATAACTGAAATGACCTGCACCACATTATTCAGACAAACAGCATTGCATAATATATTGTTAAAAGCAGTGTTAGTGTGTAAGGCCCTGTAGATGGTGGACTGTGTGGTATTTGTTGTTATGGTGTATATTATACACTTCTAAAGCTCTAACACACTCTATTCTCAATCACTCATCTGGATCAAAAGCGCTTTTCAGTGCCACTCTCACGCCACTTAGCAGCATCATATTTCAGAGTGTGTTTACTGAACTGAGCTCCAGTGTCTTCTGGCGGTGTGTGTCATTGATGGCTCAGTGGTGCTGGAGCGTGTGAGCATAGCAGAAAACACCTGTGAAGCTCCAGGCCAAAACAAACAGACCCAGAGGGAAAGTGAGGTGAGAGAGAGGGAACACACCCAAAACAAACAGAAAGACCAGCACTCAACATGACATACAAGGGAACAAACCAATCAGCATTCAGAGAGAGTAAAGTACAGGCTTTTGCACTGACTGCCTCTCCAGATGTTTCCTCTGCCTGATCTCAGTGCCCCTTTATAATCTACCTGGTAAATGTTGCCCTCTGACTACTCTGACTATGCTAGTCCTTTCATTGCAGTGTTTTTTCTTCATGTTTTTTAGGAAGTGTCTCCATCGAGTTGTAGTTCCTGTCAGTATGAGGTTCACTTCTTGGTTTTGCTCAGTGTTTTCTTTTAATGGTCTTAGGTTGTTTTGGACAATGTCACGATTCCACGTTTCTACTAAAGCATGACTGGGCCCCTGTGCAAAAAGTATATAAAAACATGGAAGAACTTGACTGGCCTGTGCAGAATCCTGACCTCAACCCAATCCAACATCTATGGGATGAACTGGAAGGGAGATTGTGAGCCAGGTCATCTTGTTCAACCATATTTCCTGACCCCATAAATGCTCTATAGAATGAATGGGCACACATTTCCACAGAAACTCCAAAATCTTGTGGAAAGCCTTCCAAGAGGAGTGAAATGTGCTATATATTTAAAAGGGGGACTAACTCCATATTAAAACGGGGGAATAACTCAATATAAAAATCTATATATTTGATTGTCTAGTGTTGCTTTCCATAATGGAATTTATGACTAATTATCATTGTCAACAACATTTATCACGTGACATAAACAAGACAAGGTTCAATGTAAATGCTTGTCATGTGATGATAAATATAATTAAATAAATAATGCAATATGGTTGACACATAAAAATGAGACTAAATGTGGTTTGCAAAATATTAACTGTGCTGAAATGACGCGACGTTATTTCCTGTACAATAGGGTGTTGGGCCCCAAATCTTTTGTCACTTGGGAGGAACTGTGAAACTAATCTATCTATAGTGGACAAAAGTATTGGGAGCCCAATATAGTGCCATGGTGTGAGAAACGACACACACACCCACACAGTAGCGTTGTTTTTGGCAGCCTGTCATTGTGCCACTGACCAGAAAAAAAACTGTTTTTTTGTCATTCGCACATTGTTCAAAGGCTATAACATGGATGCCTGTTGACAATGCGCCCACACGCAGCTTCTTTCATAAGCAGGAGCGAGCAGCGGCGCAGATTTTAAAAAACGTTTTCATGTGAGGGAAAACTTTAAGCAGTCCTCGAAATATAAAATTAAAATGTATATCACATACATCACACCATGATTATTGTTAAAATACATATTAATTATCAGT
>JBBKCR010061011.1:0-10444 GCA_037577295.1 Ladigesia roloffi | reverse complement strand
GCTGAGGAAACAAAGTCACCGTCGACTTGGATGCCCTGGGGGTAAGCAAATAAACATCAGATTTTCATTTTGGGGTGCACTATCCCTTTAACATGGATCAAGGTAGCAAGAGAAAATCACTTTTGGAAGAGGATTCATTACTATCTACTAGCTTTAGACTGCTTACCTGGCTCCATTTAGATCTTTGAGCAAGATCAGATAGATAAATAGGGCTGAAAGTTTACATTCAGTGGTGCCTTTACATTAGCGCAAAATGTAAGAGCAACTAAGAATTTCATTGAAGGACGTGATCAGACTGTGTCAGCACAAATATCACATCCACGGCTACAGAGAGAGATATTCTGGTGAGGCTGGAGAGCATAAACCCCTTCATTACAAAGGCGAGCGCACATCTGAGAGGTCAGTGGCGCTGGTCTACAGAGATGTGGAAACAAGGTCAGATCACAGTCAGATGAGTCATCCTTCGCCATATTTTCATCAAGTGGGCGAGTGCTTCCTTGGCATACAGCAAGAAATGGTACCTGACCCTACAGTGAGGAGGTCCAGTGCCGTGGGAAGAATTCTGTTGGTATGTTTTGGGTCCACTTGTCCCCTTAGGGGGGAATGGGTCACTGTAAACCAATACAAAGTTACTCTGACTGACCACATTTCTCCTGGGATGAAACATCTCTCTCATGATGAGAGTAGCAATGCCCCCTTCCACGGGGCATGAGGGGTCACTGAATGGTTTGATGAGTATGAACATGATGTCACTACCATCATCAAAAGACCAACTGAGGGAACATTTTTAAAAGAATGGTCTATCCAGTAGAGTTCCAGAGATTTGTAGCGTCTGTGACAGGGTGCGAGGTTGAAGGTTGGAACAGGTGGCCCAATATTTTATGTTGGCTTTTCCTGTAAACCCTCATGCATCTGTATCTCATTTAACTGAATGAATTACACATAGGATTATAATGCTAAGAATCAGCCAATGACGAATAACTGGATTTTCTTGGCATGGGTGAAATCAACATAAATAGGACAGGGCGCTGTTTGTTTTGTCTGGGTTGAAGTGTAATATTTATGGACTAAAATCAAACACATTAGGCTGATCAAACACCTTAGGCTTATGTTAAACATATTGGGCAAATGTTTTGGACATTTTACAATGAATGTTTATGTGGCCTGGTGGTTAGGGCATTTTCCCTGCCATAAGAAAGTTGTGGGTGTGAATCCCAAGACTGCTAGTGGCCCCACTGAGATACCTTTGATAACACCTCCCCCCACACACACTCCACAGACGCTGTGTTCCTGGCTTTGTGCTTCTACACTTGGTGTATTGGTTACATAGGTTAAGAATTTCTGCCCACACTGTGGGCTGTGGTGTGATCATGTATGACAGCATGGTCATTTTACACTTTACTTGCTTTACACTTTAAATATTGTGCAGTAAATGTAGCAAAAATTAGAAAATGCCAAGTGTGCTAAGTGTATGTGGAGTTTAGGAAAATTATATTTTTCAGACCTGCGGTCTTAGATATCTTCTATTAGCTACATTTAGACCTATACATCCATGTGATTGATGTAGTTTAATGAGAAGCAACCATCCATGCTTTCTATTGGCATAAATGGCAACAGAACAAGAAGTAACTGGGCGTCTGACACATTGTATTCACTGTTCAAGCCATTAAGAAAAGGCTTTAGTTTTGGCCGGTAAAAAGCCTGGAACCTTAATTACTGGAAGAAAAATCTGCATTCTGGTCTGAAACCTGGCCATGTATATTGGTCAGACCTTCAACAACCCGACTTTCACCAGCTTGACACGCTTTTTATATCCAAAATAGTCATTCAGCAGAGTAGGGAGGTGTTCTTAGCTTTAATGCATGTTAATGTAAGGTCTTATTTCTGTAATGAAGACATTCTTTAATCGCATTCCTTATTATAGGTTAAATAGTGTACAATTTTTAAAAAGTGAACAAATTTGGACAAAGGATATGTCATGGTCCGATATTGCAATAAATGTTGAATAATTTAACATTTTATTCCAAAAAATACTTTTTGTGGGCTTCTAATATCACTTAATGCCAATCCAGTCTGACTGAGGTCAGCATGTTCCAGCTACGCCGAGGCCAACGGCTTACATAAAGTAAACAGCCCGGTTTCAGGACCGGGAGCAAGACGTTCGTCTGATTGCATGTGACTGGTTCTGAAGGACGGGGCCACGCAGCAAGGGCCCGAGTTTGGCTGAAAGGAGCCCTCGGGGGCCTCGCGAGCACAAACCAGCCTCATTTTAATCCTTGCGCACAAGCGGATAACACAGGGCTTTTTTCGACGTGGGCCGCAGACCATAATGCAGCGTAAAGCGATTAAAATCCCCAGGCTTCTGGCGTCCGGCCCCGATTCGTCTTCTTCCTCCTCCTCCTCCTCATCCTCGTCCTTCTCCTCCTCCACTCCTCCTCCTCTTTCTCCTGCCACTCCTCTTCCTCCACACCCCCTCGTCCTCTTTTTTCCAGCGTTATTCCGGTTGCTGTCTCTTCTCCGGGCCTCAAAAACAATAGCCCTAGCAGCAATATGCTGGAGAGCTGCCACTGCACATCCAAATGCGAGACAGAAATAAATCTCCTTGCGGTGATAACCGAGCAATCTCAGGGGCTGGGGGGGGTCGGGTGCTTCTGCAATGCAGCCGGAAGGACAAGAAATGTTGGACGGACATGGCGGTAAGAGCGTTGATGCGTACTGATTAAAAAAGTAGGAATCAGGCCTCAGACTCAAGTACATACATTCTAACGGTAAATAATATATTCCTGTATTCCAGTTATTTTGGTAGGAGCTGGTAGGAGCGAATTGGTTGATTCCACTTTTACATAATCTTTACACAGTCCTCTTCTAATAAAATAAGAGTTTGGAAAGCTGTTAGGCCCAGCAGCTGTGTTGATACTGATAAGGACGGGCTCACGCAGTTACAGGCTGTGGAACTGTACTGTTTGTGAATCAGTAATTCGCTCTGAAGGAAGGCTGGTAATTGCTCACCAGAGGTTATGATAGCACAGACACACTGTCCAAAAGTGACGCCTTCTGATGTGTGAATCCAACTCCTTTATAAGGTGCACCTGCTGCTCACACAGGTGTTCAGTTCTATACACAACCACACAGCTTATGTCATCTCCAGACTGAAGGCATGGTTAACAGAACGGGACGCTCTGGAACGTGAGGTGCTGGTTAGAACTGCCTTTTACATGAAACTGGTCTGTGGTGCGTGACAAGGCTGTCACGCACCACAGACCAGTTTCATGTAAAACGATATTTTCACAGACCTAAATACAACTAAAAACAGAGAGGTTCGTTTTTTTACTCATTTACTACCTTGTGGGCTAAATTGTCACATGACTAAGATGAGCATTTTTTTTCCAAACTAAAACATCTTTCATTTCTGGGCTTGGGAGCAGTGGAATGACATGGGGTGACAGAGCCGCATCCAATAACTCATCCAACATCAAAATCTGACCTTGGAGCTTAATGCATTAAAATCCACACATGTTCCTCCAGGCAAATCCAACGTTCCTGCATTTAGCACAGAACGCTTTAAAGAAGTTTTAGAGGCAGTTACTGCTGGAAGAAGTGGACACACCAACTGAAGGAACATTTTTAAAAGTCTTCTATCATTATAGTACAATTCCAGAGACATACGCTGAAAGTTGCCCAATACTTGATGTTGGGGTTTCCTTTAAACTCATTTTCTGAAGTTTTTACACAGATATAATGTTATGAATCAGCTAATGGCCAATAACTGTGGAAAATGTATATATTTGTCATGGAGGAAATCAACTGGATTGCACAGGGTGCCAAAAATTGTGGTCTTGACTGTACTGAAGTGTAATATTTGTGGTAGCCATCTTAGCTTGAGGTTTAAAATACTAGGCAAAAGGTTTTTTTTGCCATTTCGTAATTCATGTTTATGTTAAATAGATGTTGTATAAAAAATGTTATATAATGCCAAGTATGGATTTTAGATATTTTTTAGGCCAGGTTTCTTTAAATATCTTTAATTAGCTCATAACTGGTAGTTACATTTGTCAATACAATAATCCATGAAGCAGTTTAAAACAACAACATGCTGTATGATAACAGAACGAGAAGTAACTTTTTGCAGTTGTATATTCATTGTTGATATCTTTGTCATCACTTTGGACATCAATTTCTTTATATAATCATTCTTGTTTCATCAAAACTCCCTTCTGAATGAAGTTCAACATGAAAAGATGCATTTCTCTCATCGTCTCCCATTCAGGACAATTCAATCTTGCAAAATTGGGGCGCTATGTGGTGATAATTGCAGGAGGCACACATTAAAGTGCAATGTAATTGTCCTAAAAAAGAACAAAATATAGTTTGAATTGGCTATTATAGGAGCAGTTTATCAGAGAGGGATTAAGCCTAGTCCTGCACTAAACTGTATCATGACTGGAGATTTTCCACTGAAAAACAAATAAATAATCTTAATCCCTGTCTGGAAAACTGGGCCATAGACACTGGAACTCAATCAGGCAGTGCTTTTCATTATATTTTTTATTATATTATAGTTGGACAGTAGATTACAGAACTAGATTACAAAATTCAATGAAAATATTGTAAGCTAGATTAAAATATTTATGTCCATGTATGTCTTGTGCATAAATGTGAATCGACAATAAATCTCTTCAAATCTTTGAACAGATTTTAGGCTTTTAGAAGATCCTAAGCAACTGAGGAGACCTGCTTTATCAGTATATTTAGGCTTTAGCACTTGAAAAGAAGCTGTTTGTTTAACTGATCTAAGTAGATTCAGGTAAACATGCACTGATTATCTGGAAAGTTGTTTAAAAGACAGTAGGTGGATATTAACTTTAAACAATAAAAAGTTACTGTATTCTTCTGCTTCATTTCCGAATCCTGAATGCATATTCCTCAATATTTCCATCCCATGATAGGGGCCATAATTAAGCATTAAAAATAGCACTGTTGACAAATAATAGATTTAGTTTTGCTGCTGTTCTAGGCAAAGTTGTGTTTCTGGTTTCCAGCTTAGAGCCCTAATTATGGTTATATTCATACCATAGTAGGAAACAAGCCCTGTGGATATTTTTTCTCCCTCTTACAGTGTTGCTCTATTGCATTATTTCACTGTCAGCAGCCCCTGCACTAGTTCAAGGTGATGGCAGAGGACGAATGGGATGCCATACACACATGCTCACACTTAAACACACACACACACATTCAAATTCTTCTATTTACTCCCCCATTGTCCAAGGCCTAATACAGTCTATTGTGGGCAGTCTTTTCGCCTTGGGGAAAATAGAAGTAAACAGTGAAACAGACAAACAAACAAACAAAAGCAGCTCGCGGAGGGAAAGGACAGCAGGCTCGATAGATAGCTCGCTTTTGTCCATCAACTACATAAAGCAGCATGAATCGATACGTGATGACATTACGCTCTAGCTAGAAGCTTCTACAGGCACGACGGGACAAAAGAGAGGCGTCGAGCTCGGAAGAAAGCAGGCCGCCTACACCACTTGTGAGAACAGGTCAGAAGGTCAACAGGTCAGAACGAGTCATAATAATGATAAACAATTAAGTCTACAATTACACAGTATCAGCATCAAAGAAGTGAGCCCGCACTTCTGATTTGTTTTCTCAACATCAAACAATGACGAAAACAGCCATTCCAGATTCTTTTTTCTTTTCAGTTAAAAAAAAAAAAAGGCCACACACAAAATAACCTTTTCTTCAGATTGGAATCATAATAAAAAAAAAATCTCTTTCAAAGTTGGAATGGGCTGAAAGTTTAGTTTAGTTCCCACTCACCACAAAACATCTCCCCTTTCAAAAATGAAAAATGAAATACAATATCATTATGTAAACAATGGGTTTCTTTTATCTCGAGACAAATATGACCACAGAAGTTGAAAGGGCTGATATTCAACTTTAAAATATCTCCTTACTGATCTCAACTTGAGTTTTTTAGGCCAAAAAGAATCACATTTCATTGCTACATCCTTTTCCAACCTTTCGGCATCTCTTAGAAGTACAGTATTTTTGTTGCTGTGCCTTTGGAACTGTTAGATGTAAATGTCCTCTGCTTTGATTGGCTGTTCTATATTTTGCCACATTCAAAATAAATTGACTAGTGAGTAAAGAGTGTGTTTTGAAACTATATGAAGCGCTTTAATTCATAACAAATCCCATACTTTGTAACATAAAGTCAATCTATCTTTATTTTACAATACGCTTTTAGAGGGTTCGAAATAAAGTTCTACGTCCTATTTAACTGCATGGAAAAATGACCTTCAGGAAGATATTTCTAAGGAAGAATGGATAGATTCTTGTGTGTTTGTGCAAACATGTAGTGTCGATACTAGATGCAGATTACTGCAATATAAATGGCTCATGCGGACATATATTACCGCAGTCAAACT
The DNA here is from genome assembly GCA_037577295.1 of Ladigesia roloffi. Lineage (NCBI taxonomy): Eukaryota > Metazoa > Chordata > Actinopteri > Characiformes > Alestidae > Ladigesia > Ladigesia roloffi. Next base: position 4,013 of record JBBKCR010061011.1, on the reverse strand, counting down.
ACATAAATTTAATCCAAATATCCCTGATAGTTGTTTAAAATGTAAACAAGACATTGGAACCCTTTACCATTGTAAGTGGGAGTGTATTGAGAAATTTTGGAAGGAGATTCTGATTAGGATTGGTAAATTAACTGAAGAAAATATTACTTGTGATCCCAAACTTTGTTTATTTCATATATACCCAGTTAATTTTGTGGTGAGAATCCGTGTAATAAACATAAACTAATTGAATTTATAGTTTGCTTCAGGCCAAATGGGCTATTGCTTTAAAGTGGAAGGAGATACAAGGTTCTTCCTCTGCCCTATGGTTTAAAGAAATGACTACCAACCTCGCCATGGAAAACCTATACAGTACGTAAAGACTTTTATAATATCTGGACTCCATGTTTAAGCTATTGTAACCAAAAGGACTTGACAGCAGGAGACGATTGATATTCAACATCTCTTTGTACTTGGTATCTCCATTACATAATACGATTTCTTTTAAAAATAGCTAAAAACTCAGAAAAGGTAAAAGTTTAATTGTTAAATGGATGGCTGTAAATGCTGGTGTACGGAAAGTAGTTGAGATGTGAGTTTTTCTTTTCATTTTTTCAGGGTGTGGTTCATGTTTTGCTGATCTGTAAGGTTCTCGTATGTATATTCATTTTATATATAATTATAATTATTCCTCTTATTTGAATGTATTATTCTCTATTTAAAACAAAGGAAAATAATTATATTGGGGATTTTTTTTTAAACAAATCCGGGATAAATTGGCTATGATAGGGTCCCTTATCATTGAGCATATTTTTGAATATAAACTGACCTTGAGCAGAAGTCTTTAGGGCATACAGGGGTGTGGATCTAATCACAGTTATCTATCAAGCTGAGCGTTTATGGAGGTAAAGAAACTCCCCATCAACAAATCAAAACTATAGGCCAATTCAACTATGCCTTTGGAGTACAAGCTAATCCTTTTTATTTGTTTCTAAGCTTCTAATAGCAAACAATGCTATGAAACTGGCTGGGAGATGATTGGCCAGAAGTCAAATAATTAACCAGCTAATACTTTGTGTTATACACAAAATAACCATTTCCTCATATTGTAATTATAATTTTAAAAAGATATTAGCGCTGTCGGGCCGAAACCTCATATATTCAAAAACGGCAATTTTTAAGGAAACAAAAAATTATGTATATTCTAAATAAATTAATACTGTGTCATTCAAATTGTTATAACACTTTTCATTGGTTAATCATTTCAGAATTTTACAGACCCATGTGGAGAGACTGACCAATAGTATCGATTTCTAAAAAGAGACCAAAAGTTACGATGTTTCCGCTAGAAAGCGACAAAATCTTTCCAATGTGGAATGAATTGAAAGTTTAGTTTAGTTCCAACAACTCAAAAATGAAAAGTAAGATACAAAATCCTTGTAAAAACAATCTGTTATTAATCTATAGAGACAAATATGACCAATGTTTTAGAGATATTCCACTCTATATTATCTCCCTCCTGATCTGTGTGTGTGTATTTGCTAGTAACACATGGTGTAAAATAATGGCCTCTATATGTTAGTGATAGGCCGTATCCGCCTCCACTCGGTTGCTGTACAGTGTGAACATGCAAAGAAGTGAGACCCTCTTGTGGGAAAGACACGTGCGCTCAGCCCCCCGCATCATTAAGATGCAAAGCTCCAATCCATCATGCTACATTAAGGGTGGGTGGGAGGGTGGTGGTGAGAACAAGTGGGCTCACACTTTCCCAGCTCCTGACCCTTCTCTACCCGCTCGGAAACCGTCACAGAGGAGCCTGCCAGGAGGTCAAGAGGACACACAGCCTTCTCTGAGATCTCACGGGGTACTGCAGGTCTGGGGCCTTCTCATAACTCCCAGCTTGCAGAATACCTGAATTAATTCAGTGTTACATTGTGTTCATTCCTTCACATTTTTCTGAAGGAAAATGTTTATTAAAAAGATTTCATGCATGCCTGTGTTTTTACCTTCAGACGGCACAAGAATGTGTTTTACCTGGCAACTTGTTAACATCAAGTGTCCTCTTAGAGAGGAACCATTATATAAACCAATGGTCCCCAACCCCCGGGTCGTGGACCGGAACCGGGCCGTGGGTCATGTGGTACGTACAGTATTTCTGTTTTATTCAGTATCAGAGTCTAAACGATGTTTTATTTTGAGAAAGGACCAGATATCCTTAGTCTATGACTCACTCTTGACATGTCAAAAAAAGTCCCAAAAAATAGCAAAAGGGATAAAAAAGCGAAAAGCGGAAAAACGCAGCGAGGAGACAGAAGAAGAGTCTACTACGTCTAAGAGGAAAGCTTATTTAAACAAACAGTGCACCCCAACACCCCCCACCCCCCTGGAAAGCGGTAAAATTGTCAAGCGTTGACCAGTCCGCGGTGATAAAAAGGATGGGGACCACTGACATAAACCACATAAAATCACATCCCCGTCCTCCTAAGAGGGTTAGTGATACTCAGCGTCTACGTTTTTTTAAAGCGCAGGTGAGGAAAACAACCGAAGTTTGTTTGGTGGAAACGCTTCACTTTCTGAACCCGAGTGAACTTGTAGAACATACTGAACATCAGTATGCCACCTGCAGCCATCTTAATTACTCCGGAATGGATACTGGTTTTCCTTCCTGACCTAATTGGATTTACTAGGAGCAGCTTTTTCTATCAAATACGTTTGTGCTGAAATTAATACTAATGGGCCACAAGCAAATATTTCAATCTACACTGCTTTAAAAATCGAAAAAAAGAAAAAAAAAGGATAAAAAAAGAGGCTTCGTACTAATTAACCGGCAGATTTCAGGTCAACCCAACCTTTCCTGTTTTACGAGCATGATTAAAAAGTGAGCAAAACCTGGTTTGGAAAGGAAAAGGAGAGTCCTCCGAGAGTAATTAATTATTTCTGTGATTTTGCCTTGAAGGTGGAACTTTGCAAATTGCGGCTGTAATCAGTATGAGCGCTGTTTGTGTCAGCAGTAAACGCCTTCCAATTAGTAACTCCATCATCATTAGCTATCCTCTATGCAGCACATAACATTAGTGGTGATAATGTCTCGATGCGTATACCGCCAATGCACGCTGGTAAGGACGGATCGGTACATCAGCATATGCGATGAATGCAGACATACACCAACATCAGCCAAAACATTACAACCACTTTCTAATCCCGACACGGCAGGTTTACCCTTTAATGGAGCTATCGCATCTATATATTGATCTGATCTTGAGCCAGACTTCTGCACCGTGGGTGGGGGGACAAATGAGGGATATATGTGGGAATATAAGAGGGGGGGTTGTTCCATTTTGGCGATTCCACCCCTCAAACACACCTGGTTCACCAGTTAACTGCCATGTTTAGTGGGTGAGTTTGAGAAGGAGAACTACTAAACTGTACTGGACACTGGCCTTCTAGGACCGGAACTCTACTCTACAACCTCTGCTTGTATTAACAAAAACAAGTTATGCTTATAAACTAAGAGTAAAGGGTAAAAAGACATGGATTAAAATCCATTCAGGAGCAGTAAGACAACTGTATACTTTTAATTTTTTTGTGATTCTATGGCTGTTTCAACACTTGTGCATACGGCTCAGAATACCCAATATCAAGGAGGAGAAATTGAAAACTGTGGATGAAGCACAATGCCATTTTGCATTAATCCATGCACCACCTTTGGATCACGGCATCTCCAAACGCACTACAACTGCAAACACAGTTACACTAGTGTTTTCAGGATGCATCCCAAAATTAATCAGGTGCCATGAAAACACAGCCTGCAAAACTGAACATGGTGTCCTGAACTAAACAGGATCTACAGTATCTACAGTAGTGCACACAGTAGAAGTACATTGGTACATATATGATCTGACTTCCAGAGTCTGCTTCGTTTTCTGTGCATATGCCGAATGTTTTAGCTAGACTGTACGAATGTGTGTGTGTGTGTGTGTGTGTGTGTGTGTGTGTGTGTGTGTGTGTGTGTGTGTGTGTGTGTGTGTGTGTGT